>CAJNRD030001118.1:15539209-15561336 GCA_905319865.3 Cotesia congregata
AAAATAAGAAAAAAATAAAAGTAAAATTTATTTGTTTATAACAAATTGTTTATTATATAAACAATTAAAAATTAAACAAAAAAATTTTTTTTATATCAAAAAGAAAAATAAATAATGATTTAAAAAAAAATGGTTCCTTAATATTAATTAGAAGTGGGAGAAAATAATTGTTAATTAACAAATGCGTTTTTCAGCAATAAAAAAATTTTTTTAAGGAACGGTTTTTTTTTTTGAAATCATAATTATTATTAAAGATTATGTCGCGTGCCTAATGCCAAAAGGGCGTATAAAAAGTTATACGCCCTTTTGGCTTTGCGAAACCAAAAGGGCGTATAATTTTTATTTTTGGTGCCAATCGTTTTGTAAACATGTTCTAAGCCTAAAAATGAAAATAAAATTTCCAAAGCCAAAAGGGCGTATGTCTCAAGTTATACGCCCTTTTGGCTTTAGAATACTGAAAATTTAGTGATCTAAAACAAAAAGGGCGTATAATTTTTAACTTCCCGCACAGAAAAAAAAGTCATCTTGACTCAAGAAAATCATTTTCTTCAAAATTTACTTCTTGTTTATTCTTGAACTAATAATGTCATATACTTATCCTAAGTAAATCTTTCTCTTGGTTTGGAAAGTAGCGCCAACGTTGGTGACGTGATTTTTTGGAACTAAACCGAGATTTTTTTAATAAAGAATTAAATTTAAAAAAATAACCTTATCCATGATTTTTATTTTTTGTGTTCATTTAATTAGACATTTTTGATTAATTTTTAACTTGCTGATTTCCCATTATATTACTGATTTACAGTTAAGTGTGTAGTGACGAAAACATTTGTAAATACAAGTATTTGCTCAACTCATACAAAGTACACGGTTAGAAATTTGTTGCGTTAATAACTCAATAACTATAAGTGATATCGACAATCAGAAAAACGATCCTTAAAGAGGAGGAAATTTCTGAAAAAAAGTCTCGACTCCCGGAACTCTAGCTCCATAAACAATAATTTTTATTTAATGTTGAAAATGAGTTTCCGCGCGGCTGCTGTCCTACTCGGGCCTCGATGCGCCCGTGTGTACATCAAGCAAGTTCAAAAATCAAGAGAATGATTTACTTGGATTAAGAGGTTTTTTTCTTCACTTAAGTTGGTAAGCATGTTGAAACTAGGGAATATTTGCTTAAACCAAGATTGACCAAAACAAGAAAAAAATTTACTTAACTCAAGAATATATTTTATCTTCAGTTGAATATACTTGGATCAAGTAAATATTACTTGACTCAAGATGACTTTTTTGTTATACTCGCTCCAAAAGTTCAACTTTTAAGCGCTGGGTGGCGTCCGAAAAGATACTCATTTCTAGAGACTCTACCATACCGCATTTTTTCCGCGGCCTAGGCCGCAAAGTTTACTTTCCCCTTCTTTTCCGTACTGTCCTTGTGCAATCGGATGAAATTTAGAACAAAATAAATCAAATTCTAGTGTACCGACCGATGGATTTTGAGTAAATTTTAAACTTAGTTACCATTGAGTGGCGCTAATTCTTTCTCTGCTGACAGTTTATTACGAAGCGGACCTAATGTTAATAAAATAACAAGCGCGTTATAAATAAATATTAATAAAAAGATAATTAATATAAAATTAAGTTTTTTTGCTCTTATGAAACTTCATAAAATTTGAATGTCATTATTTGCCTCCTATCCCTCAAAAGCTAAACTTATAGAGCGATAATAACAAAAAATATTGCATGTCATTTGGCCACTAAGCGGTGATTTTGACAACGACGATTTTACGATATTCGCTTTAAAGTTTGTGACGCGAATTTACGAAAACGAGCGTAAATTTCCGTTAAAATTACGCCCGTTTTCGTACATTCCCGCCACGAACCATAAGCTCATATCGCAACATCGTCGTTGTCAGAAAATCGCTACTTTGCGGCCATATGACATAAATTACTATTTTTTCTGTGCGTTAAGGTGTTTTTCATTCTGTACATACATATTATCGATTTTAAATCCATTTTTACGCAACGGAATCGGTGGTTTGAATTTTTAGGCGACTAGAGTATACCTACGCTCGCGCTAAAAGTATACAATTAAACAAAAATATATCTTTTATTGCAGCTATAGCGGGCAAGAAATTATTATAATAATCCGAAGTTAAAAAATAAGGTAAAAGCCGCAATAGATGATCACGTACCAGTATATGATCACTCCATGTATTTATATATCTATATTTACAAATATAGGTATACAAACACATGGAGTGATCATATACTGGTACATGATCATCTATTGGGGCTTTTACCTTATTAGAAAAAACTAATATTGAAATACGGAAAGTTTATTGGGGTACGATTCCTGCACCTTCTCTACGTACATCTCTTACATTTTTGTCTGAAAAAAAAAGAAATTTATAAAAAATATGAACAATCTAGTACGCGAAAAAATTTTCAATTCATATGCTTTTTTAATCATAGGTCTATACATGATGATGAAATTTTTTTTATGCAAACCTTCTCCGGACAATTTTGAAGACTGTTCTTCAAAATTTTGAAAAAATCCTGATTTTTTTTTATACGCCCTTTTGGCTTTAGACCGATAATTTCCTAAAGCCAAAAGGGCGTATATCTTAAGACGTACATTTTTGACGTACTAACGCCCTTTTGGCTCCATTAGTTCTTCTTCCGTGATAGATGGAATGTCTTCAGGGTTAAGCTGCCTTAACTGGCCGGTGAATACCGGTTGTTGAGGAAAGCGCAGTAACAATCCTCTCTAGGAGCCGCGGACATGTAGGCGACGGCATTGGCTGGTATTTAAGGTGGGCCGTGACCACCTTGAACGGTTTGCCCCATGGGTCCTTTTCCACTTCTTCGACGAATTCTTTCCAACAGCGTCTTTTACTATCCTTGATGGCTTTGTTCAGTTCCCGACGGGCCTTTTTATACTCTGCCACCAGTTCTGCAAAGTTAGGTCGACGGAAGCCACGCTGTGATATTCTTCTTTTCCTGAGACATTCTCTACGCAGAGCGCTGATGTGATCGTTCCACCAGTGCACTGCGGGTTTTCTATTTATGCCTCGTTTTTGTGGCATACTGGCGTCACAAGCTTCGGTCACTCGTTCCATAAGTTCTTTAGTCTGATCTTCTGCGCATCCAGCGGTGATCGGGCCATTATCCAAAGCAGTCGTCAGCGTACTATGCCTAAAATTTAGGCTTCTAGACCAGAATACCTTAAGCCACACCGTCCATCTTACGGTTAGCATTTTTAACAAAAATAAATAATGCTGTGAAGCGGGAAAGAATAGGAGTTACGGATAATTTATTACGTGAAGCGTTCCAACATTCACGTAACAGGATAATTGGTAGGAAAGGATTGAGAAAGGATTGTGGAGAGGATCATCTTAATGTGAGTGTATAGAATATGCGAGAAAAATTATTAGATAGCTCAGACTGGGATTCGAACCCAGAACCTTCCGAAGACATGTCGGCTACTCTACTATTTGAGCTATCCGGTCTATACTAAATTTCCTTTCATCTTATCTATATACATTAAGCCACACCGTCCATCTTACGGTTAGCATTTTTAACAAATATAAATAATGTTGTGAAGCGGGAAAGAATAGGAGTTACGGATATTTATTACGTGAAGCGTTCCAACATTCACGTAACAAGATAATTGGTAGGAAAGGCTTGAGAAAGGATTGTGGAGAGGATCATCTTAATGTGAGTGTATAAAATATGCGAGAATAAATTATTAGATAGCTCGGACTGGGATTCGAACCCAGAACCTTCCGGAGACATGTCGGCTACTCTACCATTTGAGCTATCCGGTCTATACTAAATTTCCTTTCATTTATTCTATATACATTAAGCCACACCGTCCATACGATTGTCCATACGAATACGAATTCGCAATATGCTCCGGCGAAAGTTCCAACGAACTCGCCACCCATACTACAAATATCTACTTAAGCAATACACTGATAAAATCAAACAAGAAGTTAATATTTATAATAACAACAAGCTAATCAATAAACTTAAATCTCTTGATGTTCGTGACCATAGTCTTTGGAAAGCTATTAAAGTGCTTAAAAATACCTCTAACACTATTCCTGTGCTACAGACCAGCAATGGGCTAGCATTGGATGATAAATCCAAAGCTAATTCTATTGCAGACGTCTTTGAAAATGTCCACCACTTAACAGAAGGCCTCAGCAACAAAACAACTGAACAACAAGTCAATAGTCATTACCAAAATTTATTAAATAATAAAATCAGTAAGTCAGACTTCCCTCATATATCACCTCGTGAAATTGCTACCGCGATCAAAGCAACAAAACCTAAAAAAGCCCTCGGCTTAGACGGTTTTCATAATATTATTCTTAAAAATCTTAGCAAAAAAGCTTTGGTACAACTCATGTATATAATAAATGCTTGTGTTAGTCTATCATATTTTCCAAATGACTGGAAAAAAGCAAAAATTTTAGCTTTCCACAAGGCCGGTAAACCTAAGCAACTACCAAATTCTTATAGACCGATAAGCCTATTGTCAACTTTGAGCAAAGTATTAGAGATAGTAATTAACAAAAGACTCACTAACTATTTAAAATCGAATGATATCATCATTCCCGAACAATTCGGATTTAGAGAGTCGCACAGTACAAATCAACAACTTGCTAGGCTTACAGACCACATTAGTCTCAAGTTCAATAAAGGTCAAAACACTGGTCTATTGCTTCTCGACATTGAAAAGGCTTTTGATATTGTATGGCACCGAGCCCTTGTATATAAGATGAGTCTCAATAATATTCCTACTTATATAATTAAATTTGTAGACAATTACCTGCAAAACAGATGGTTTGTTGTCAGTGTGGCTGGCGAATTGAGTACGGAACGCAAGATTGTGGCTGGAGTACCTCAGGGTTCTATTTTAGGGCCAACTTTATTCCTGCTCTATATTAATGACATACCTAAAATTAAAAACACATCAATTGCACTATTTGCTGATGATACAGCGGTGTATTCTTCATCATGGAGCAAAGATATGATATTAAAAAATCTACAAAGTCATATTAAACTATTAGAACAGTATTTTCTTGCGTGGAAAATTAAAATAAACACTGACAAAACTACTGCCACAATCTTTAGCCACAAGAAAAGCTCGTTTTCTAATAAGCTGAGTATGTATGGGCATATTGTTGATCTAACTGACTCTGCCAAATATCTTGGCTTAATTTTAAATTCTAAATTGACTTTTACCAAACATATTGCTCAGGTAATTAATAAAACTAATGCCGCTATATCCATACTCTATCCTTTAATATGCAGGAACATCTCTGTTACCAAAAACAATAAACTCCTGATTTATAAAATATGTATTAGACCTATAATGTTGTATGCGTGTCCCATTTGGAGCAATACATATAAGACAAATTACAATAAGCTCCAAAGACTTCAAAATAAATGCTTGCGCATGGCCATTGGTGCCGACTACAGTACAAATATCACGTATCTACATAATCAAATCCATTTTCCTACAATACATGCGCATGTAGAAAAATTGTCTCTTAACTTCTACAATTCAAAACTACATTCATTACCTATCCTCAAAAATGTTTGTAAAATAATAAAAGATCATCCTTGTCTAAAATACAATCTACCACAACAAATAATTATCAACCAAAATAAATTGA
Organism: Cotesia congregata; assembly: GCA_905319865.3. NCBI lineage: Eukaryota > Metazoa > Arthropoda > Insecta > Hymenoptera > Braconidae > Cotesia > Cotesia congregata. Next base: position 15,544,894 of record CAJNRD030001118.1, read on the forward strand.
TAAGGTATTGAATAGTATTAAAATAGTTGTAAGGTTAAGTTAGTTGTAAGAAATAATAAAGTCTGTTAGGGTTTTTGTTTTATTTTTTCCCTCAAATAATTTTTAAAACGATGTATATTTTATTGTAATGTTAAAAATACTTTTTATAAATGTTATTTATATCTTTTGGGTTAAGTTAAAATAACAGGTACCAAATGAATACCCTTAAGTAATGTTACATATGAAAGAAATCTTGTATGTATATAAAATATGATCAATAAAGACTTTTTAAACTAAACAGAATGCTATGTCGAATGTCGTTCAAATAGCATCGGAATAAAACGTCGGTCTTTCATGCGTAGACGCTGGGATCGAATCCTGGCTAGGGTAATTTGCGATTAATATTATTATAAGTTTATTTATATAAGGAACGCGAGTATGTGTGTAATATGATCAACTAATTTCCTAATACTAATCCCCTCTCCCCTTCCTCAAATTAAAAACTTCGAAAATAAATATGATAAGAAATATGTCCCATGAATATATGAATAACCAATACCAAAAATTAAATTTCATTCAAAAAAAAATTTTTTTTTTGTTTCACATATAGACTTTAGAATTGCCGTTTTCGATCTTTGCCACACTAAAATTCAATATATGACAGATTGTTACTTATTGTAATATTAGGATATAAATATTTAGGTAGTGAGAATTATTAATGGGAGAAAAAAAATATTTTATATATTGATATTTTTTTTTTATTTCCGTGTAAAAAAATCGGATTCAAACTTGTTAAATGAAAATCTAAATTTCAACGCTTATCGAGTATTATTTCAATGACTTGTACAAAAACTTACAGAGTGAGATAGTAACTTTTATACATCGTGAAACTCTAATATTTCTTACTGAAAATGTAAAACTTACTGCGTAGCGCAAAGCTGTAACTTTTAGATTTTCGTTAACGAAGCGCTGGGTTACTATTTGAAAATCTAAAAAATGCTCAACGAATAGTCAATTATTCCTGTTTTCTTTTTTCCGTATAAGAATTTTGGATAAGTATTCTATTAAATATATGCATATTATTATTCTAAAGTTAATAATAATGGGTTTTTAATACATATAAATTGATTTTCTTGTGTTTAAGACGAAAACAAACCGTAATTTTTAACAGTCTGAAGTTTGAGGCTCAATATCTTTGAAACGGCTTGACTTACGCAAAATTTTAATCAGACCTTTTTTGTAGAGCATTTAATTGCCCATAAGACAAAGGTTTAGTTTTATCTATAAAGTAGCTCGTTGTCACGAAACAGAGTTCCAAACTTTAAAAAAATATTTTTCTATGTTATTTAAATGGGAAATAGAAATTACTTGACGCCACCTCTAAATATTAATATTAAGAGCTCATATTTTCAGAGGATCTTTTTCTAGAGATACTCTGACGATTTCTCAATGTTCGTTGGAAAAAAAAAAATGTTCGATTTTTTTGATACACTCTAATATATATCTATATATGATGTGGATAGAATATTAATAATAGTGTATATTTATATTTATATTCACTTACCTTTTAGCGATAAATAATTAATTATAATATAATTTGTAATATTAATAATTCTATTGATAAACGAAAATCTTACTGATCGTATACCTACACTCTACGCCTTAGTAGTAGTAGTAGTAGTAGTAGTAGTAGTAGTAGTAGTAGTAATGTAAGTTATCGCAAGGTCACTGAGCTTGCAAATACTTTGTATATGTATATTTACTTACCGTTTAGCATTAAATAATTAATTATTATATAATTTATAATCTTAAATAATTCCATTGATAAACGAAAATCTTACTTACCGTATACCTGCATATTAGATCTTATTTTAAGGATAATGAAGGGATTTTTTTTCTTATTAGCTATTATAATAATATTCATAATAAGTATAAATTATTAATACATGTATTATTAGTTATTGATACATTAGTTTTCGCAGAATACAATAGCGATAGACAAAACTCTTTAAATTTTATGAAATAAACATTTAACTTTTTATAATTATAATGGCAATAATTTTAGATTTTCAAACTTTTCATAATCATTTAAACATTCTTCACTTTAGCAATAATTTCTTTATCGAAGAGCAATATTAATTTATAAGTAACGATATCGATATAGTTTTCAATAAACCATTGGTACGGTTTACCTTCTTTACCTGATAGCTCACTAATCACACTGTCTTTGACGGTATTATTCTTCAAATTTGATATCACACATTTACGAATGACTTCTTCAGGTAATTCGATGTTGCCAAGAAGTTTTGATAAAAACTCTTGAACAAGTGTAAAATGGTGATTGAGACATGCATTACAAGGTTCGACGAATTTTTGAAGACAATTTAAGCGGGCGTTCACGAGCTCTTCAAAGCCGTAGATGGCTTGGAGCGTGTTCTCTTTCATTGTCACTTTTTGGGCACGCTGAACAGCAGTAGATGTTGATGATAACGGTTGTTGATCGGTTCTTTCGATGATGGAGAATAATTTAGCTATCCCATACATGGTTCCCAGCAGAGAATATTGAAAAGTATATCCATCAAGCGATGTTGTATCGAGCGGTAACTTTCTATACTGTGATTCAATTAAATTCAGATTACGGGCTAGTTTTTTAAGAACAGTTGTAAATTTTAACCACTTCGCTGATGCGCACAAAATACCACAGGCTTTTTCATCAACAATAGCGACACATGGTTCAAACTTGTAAACATCACTATCCAGTTTTAAACCAACAATTATTGACTTTGAGTGTGAATCATTTAATTTATAAGATGTTGTCAATAAGAAATCAAAACGTTCCCATGATGGTATAAAACGGTGTTCTTCAACACCTTCGTCACCTTCAAAATTCTGGTAGAAAGAGCGTTTAGTCATTGCAAATTAATAGCTGTTGCACCAACAGTGTTCTTAAGCGAACTGATGCTGGTTACACACGGCTAACACTCACAACTTAATATGATGGTTAAGCATTTTTCATATAATATTAACAAATGTAGAGTAAAGCTATGCGTTAACTGTCTAGACTACACGTGTGTTTTTAAAAAGCCATCTCAGCATAACGTGACCAGCTACTGCATACAACTTTTTTTATAAGACAGTTTCAATTAGCTTCTTGTAACCTACTAAAGTATTTTTTGAAGACATAATGAATGCAGATAATTACATTTATCAGCAACCCTTTACGAGGGCTATGTGTCAGCTAGTGCGATACATACGGGATAAATCACCTCGTTTGTGGTCTATCTACACCGAAACGCGTGTTTCAAGTTGGGCCTTTTTACAACGTGGCAGATTAATAAAACTATTGGGTAGAATTGTGGCTGTAGCTTCTTGTCGTGTGTTATCAAGAGCTTACAAGAAAAGATTATTAACAAATAACACTGGATTAATGACAGTTGTCGTTAATACAATCCTTCAAACATCAAAAGCAGACGCTGAGTGTTTAAAACCCTTCTCAACAGCCTATGGTAAGTTTTTTTATTTCTAGACCATACATCGTTTAATTTAAATATCTCATACCTCATTTTTAATGGTTTTATAGAAGGCTATTGCCGCGATGAACTCCTAAATTCTGATAATACTTCTGACGACGATGAGGATGATATTGACATCAGCGCAAAAAGAGTAAGTTCGGTGTATTCAATCAAGATGTAAACCAATCGAATAATACTAAACACAATTGTTTTATAGGACTGTCAAAAACTTCGATATCTGCAGCTCTAAAAGGTGAGATAATAAGGCTAGACCGCTTTACCGGAGTGATACGTTCACGGAGCCGTGCATCGTCTACTAGCTCCGATGATACGCATGTATCATATCCTATGGATACTGATGAAAATATGATGACTTTATCGGCTGATTTCGATTCGGAAGAAGAGTATTATCAACACATAGCATATAATAATCGGCACAACAGCAATGCTGAAGAGGTTGTTATAGAAGAAGAGGAAGAAGAAGAAGAAGAAGAAGAAGAAGAAGAAGAAGAAGAAGAAGAAGAGAGCACGCCTTTATTTTTTGATGACCCTGACGATTATTATGACGGCAATAGTGATGACTCTAGTGATGATAATACACGCTCCTTTGTACAATCACATGCTCTAGGTATTTTACAAGGTATTACAAATATTCATACACCCTTCGCTTTATGCGGTTTGAAGAAAAGTTTAAAATGCTAACAACATGAACATCTATCTTATAAATAATTTAATTGAAAATATATATATATATATATATATATATATATATATATATATATATAGGTGCCCAATATGGTGGCGTAACAACACGTTCGAGAGCAAAAGCCACACAGAACGCCTTACCATCTACATCGACAGCAGGCTTACCAGACGATCACGAAGCCTCAATTGAACATCATACTGTTGAACCACCTGGTAAAAGATTCAAAATCGAACGTGAAATAATCAAACATTATAAGCGGTTTCAAGCTAAAGGTAAAGAAACAACTTTAACAATACAAGAGCCGCCTATTAATACAGATCCCCTACAGTGGTTTCACGACGCATTGAGCGATATTGTAACACATATTACAGCGGCCTGTAATGCTCATGATTATGTAGGTTTTACAATTAATTATAAAAAACTCACACAGGGTGTAATATGGTCGTATTTTCAATGTGCAAACGCTGTTACAGGCACTGATTTATGGAATCTGCTTACTAGCGTTTCTCAAAGTGCTGGAGGATTAACAACTAACGATAAAATAATTGTTACATCAGCCTTTGTCGCCGGTGTCGCATGGTGTGGGAAAGTAATTTTATCTCATGAAAATATATTTAAACGATCCATTATAACAATCAATAACAATGATAACTTATGTTTACCTCGTTCGTTAGTTGTTGCAAAAGCATATATAGAGCGAGGTGAGATCCGTTCAGGGTATTTGCAGGAACGATGGAAAAGCATAATTGATGGACGAAGAAGTTTTCAAGAGAAAGAAGCGTTTAAATTATTACAAACTTACCCGGTTGCTATACCGTGAAGAGGTTGCGGTTTAAATCAAATACAAAATTTTCAACACTACTTTGCCAACGAGGGTACAGTTATCGTTGTTTATGAATTTTTTACTTTTGGTAAAGGTCAACTGCTTTTTGACGGTCGTAATGCTGTTCAAGAAGCGTTTGGAAAAGTTTGCAATACAATTAATTTATTATATTACCAAGACACTAATCATTTTCAACCAATAATAAATTTAGCGGGTGCTTTAGGCAGTCGCGCATTTTGCGAAACTTGTAATAAAGGATACGAATCAGCACGTGGTCATAGGTGTTCTAAAAAATGCCCGTGCTGCAACGTGGCACCTGTGTGTAGACAAATATGTAAAAAAACATGTCTTGACTGTAAGCGATGGTTTTCAAACGATGAATGTTACTCAAATCACTTAAAACCTGGTTCGGCTAATTTGAGAGGTAAAAATAAAAATTTCACCGTTTGCGAAGCATTAAAATTATGTGGTGTTTGTTATCGTTATATCTTTCATAATGTAGAACATAAATGCAACATAAATTATTGCAAAGTGTGCTGCTGCGAAAGACCTCTGAATCATTATTGTTTTATGACCCCCTTGAAAAAAAAAGAATTACCAAAAGTCTTATTTTTATTTTATGATTTCGAAACACAGAAAAATGAACGTGTAAAAGGTAATCGTAGTGCAAGAATTCAAATACCTAATCTGTGTGTAGTTCAAAAAACTTGTACTTATTGTTGGGATGACAAAGATGTTTCTGAAAGCTGTGCTGACTGCGGTGTGCGTGAATTTATTTTTGACGACAAACCTGTAAAAAAATTAATTGATTTAGCTTTAAAAAATACTAAAAAATTTTCAAAAACTATATGTATAGCTCACAATGCTAGAAGTTTTGATGCTCAATTTATTTTGAAATGTATGATAGAAAAGAATAAAACACGGCTACCGGATTTAATATTAAATGGCACCAAAAAAATTGTTATGCGTACAGGTAACACGGTTTTTTTAGACAGTCTAAATTATTTACATATGCCTTTAAGGGATCTCCCAGAAGCTTTCGGTTTCAATAACGAAGTATCGAAAGGATATTTTCCTCATTTATTTAACAAACCCTGTAATAGGGATTATGTAGGTCCTATCCCTGCTGTCAAATATTTTTCTCCTGATACTATGTTCCAAAAAGAGCTTGAAAAATTTATTGCATGCACTGATAGAAAAACAGTCTTGATTCAAGAAACTTTTTTTCTTCAAAACTTGAACTCTTGAAACTAGATATAGATATATTTCTTTCAAGAATTTTTGTCTCTTGGTTCAAGATAGGCGATAACATTGATTCAAGATGTTACCGAATTGTGTTAAGAATGGCTTTTTTTTGAGTCATTAATTAATTTACTTATTTTCAAGAAATAATTTTTTTTTGGTATAAAAATTAAAGACTATTCAGTTTTTGAAATATACTTTGATGAATTATTTTAAGTTCTTTAAACGATAATGTTATTTTGATTGAAAAACTTAAATGTATCGATTGAAGATAATATAGCTCTTAAGCCAAGAAAATCTAAATCAAGACAAGAAATTCTTAAAGCAAAATAATCATTTGTCTTCCAAAATAAATTCTTAGATCAAGAAAATATCTCTTGAGTCAACATAAATTCTCTATCAGTGTGGTATGATGAAAAATCAGAAGAAAATTATGTTTTCAATTTTGATTCCGAAATCAAATTTTATCGTCGAAACGATGTTATTGTTATGTCCACCCGCATTTTTTCTTTAAATTTAAATCACCCGCGCAGATGGAAGACTTCTCCATGCGCGAAAGCCACAATAAAATATAAGCTACGCGACTGCTGGTTGACTAGCGGGGACTTCTGCAATCTCAGCACCGCGAGTTTTTAAAAAGGCGATCAACAGCCGAATCCAGGTCTTTTGTTAGTTAATTCGACTTCCGCGTTTAACTTGACAGGCCCGTGCCTTGTAAAGTCCCTTGTCTTAATTTGCTCTGCACTTAATTCGAGTTCAGATGCGGTTTCAACCGGCAGGCCACGTATTAGTTATTAGTATCTACGAGTCGGGATTCTCAAAGTTTTAATTTGCTCTGCACTTAGGCGAGGACTCGATAAATAGATAAAACCTAGAAAGTCAAATCCCAAAGTCTTAATTTGCCCTGCACTTAGGCGGAATTTTGACCAGTAAGAAAATCTAGAGAACCGGATTCTCAAAGTTCTAATTTGCTCTGCACTTAGGCGAGAGTTCGGTCAATAAATATAATATCTTTTAACTTAACACCTTTTAAAGCTAAATTTGCGCACTTGACCGCTCTAAAAACGCCCTTGGACATAACATTATTGTGTTAAGAAGACCTTGTATGCAGTTTCGGGATATGTTTATAAAGTGCGGAAATGTTTGTCCATTTTCAGAGTGCACTACAGTAGCATCAGCTTGCTCAAAAATTTATCGCCGCAATTTTCTTAAACCCGATACAATAGGTATTTTACCGGCTACAGGTACATACAGATGGTCTCATAATCAATCATTAAAAGCTATTAAATGGTTAATTTTAAAAGAACGTGAGTACGGTTATAGAATTATACAAGCAGCGCGTGGTAAAGAACAACGTCTACCTTCCAGTATAGTGGTGGATGGTTACTTTGAAAATTCTAGAACAGGTAAAAAAAACCGTATTACAATTTCACGATGTTACTGGCATGGGTGTCCTAAATGTTATAAAGTAAACCGTGATGGAAAACTAAATAATAACTACCAAGAAGTAGATAATATGGATACTCGATACGAGCGTACCATTGATATATCCGAAAGAATTCGAAACTCGGGTTATAAATTAATAGAGGACTGGGAATGTGATTTGGACTTATACTTAATCAACAATCCTGAAACACTTATAGAGGTACAAAATCATCCTTTGATCAATATAGAACCCTTAAACCCACGAGATGCTTTTTTTGGAGGTCGTACGGAAAGCTTTATATCATTATATGATGCAAAAGAAAATGAAAAAATAAAGTACGTAGATGTTTGCTCGCTGTATGCTTACATTTGTAAAACAGGTAAATTCCCAATAGGCCACCCTAAAATATATATAGGTGAGGAATGTTCTGAAATTATAGGTCCTAACAAGGATTTATCAAAAGTAGAAGGGCTAGTTAAATGCACTATCTTACCACCGCTGAATTTATACCACCCAGTACTCCCTTGTGCTCCATAATAGACTTTTTTTCACTTTATGTCGTTTTTGTGCTCAAGAATCAAAGCAAACAAACTGTACCCATAAAATTAAAGATAGGCTTTTAAGACGCACATGGGTTGTGGATGAGATAAGAAAGGCCATTCAGAAAGGATATAAGTTACTTAAAGTATATGAAATATGGCATTATAAAATAACGCAGTACAATCCAGAAACAGGTATTGATGGAATTTCTACAGATGATATTAATACATTTTTAAAAATTAAAACTGAAGCTTCTGGATATCCCAATGACTGTATTACAGACCAGCAAAAAACACAATATATTGCTGCTTATGAAAAAGCCGAGGGTATTAAATTAGATAGTGTAAAAGTTGAATTAAACCCTGGGTTACGTTCTGTAGCGAAGCTCAGCTTAAACTCTCTCTGGGGGAAACTCGGTCAGCGCGAAAATTTGATGCAGACAGAAATTGTCACGACGCGTGCACGGTTGATGGAAATGTTAACAGACAGTCAAATTGAAATTTGCGGCTTCTTACCAGTAAATGATAAAACATTGTACATAAATTGTATTCATAGTGAAGACGCTCTCAAACCGTCACGTACAACGAATGTTGTCATAGCAGCTTATACAACGGCTCAAGCTCGACTTAAACTATATAGTTACTTAGGAAAATTAGGTAAGAGAGCGTTATATTGCGATACTGATTTATGTATTTATATTTCTTCAAAAGGCCTGTATGAACCTCCGACAGGTAAATTTTTAGGTGAGATGACCGATGAGCTAGAGAAATAGGATATAGGTAGTTATATCACGTCATTTGTAACAGGAGGCCCTAAATTTTACGCTTTTACAATACTTACACTTGACGGGTCTATAAAAGAAGTATGTAAGGTCAAAGGTATAACTTTAAATGTTTCAACCAGTCTTAAAATTAATTATAAAACCGTAAGGTCTCTTGTCACAGGTGAAAGAAAAAAACCTATTAAAATAAAATTTGACGCTATACGAAGAACATTTTTTCACGCTGTTGTTACAAAGAAAGAAAAGAAAAAAACGTACCCGCAATTTAAGGAAAGAAAGTTTGAAAATAAATATATAACATTACCGTTTGGTTATAAAATGTAATTATATATTTTTCACGAAATAAATTTAGATAAATTAATAATATTGTAAATGAAATTATGTATTTAACGGAATGAATTCAGATAAATAAAAAAATATCATGGATAAAGTTGAGATAGATAAAAAACTAAAAAACATCTATTATGATCCTATAAGACCAGAAAGTTTTTCAGGTGCTAAAAATATTCTAAAATACTCTGCTGAAAACAAATCAGAGCTATCCCGAGATGATGTTAAGGAATGGGTAAATAATCAAGAAACTTTTACAAAGCACCGTATGAACAGGAAACGTTTTATTAGAAGGACTTATAATGTTGAATCAATAGATGATGTCTGGGAAGCTGATTTACGTAGTATGATTTACGTAGTAGTAACACTCATTGAAATTTAATCAAGCATGGTACAGTTCGTATAGAGGTTAGATTTGATAAAGCACTGGCTACAACTACAAACTGTATAGTATATGCCGAATATGAAAGTGCTTTAGAAATAGATGCTTCGAGAAAAGTAACTATAGATTTCGCCGGGTAAGCAAGTATTTAAAATTTAGTATACACTTTGCTGTAGTGCCGTGAAGATCGATATGTCTTCTGTTATTATATATATCCAAGGTTTTATAAATAACGACCGTGAATTTTTGCCTAAAGAAATAGGTGTAACCTCTCTAATTAACGGTGATACTGCACATTGGATTTTGACTCCTGAATTTTTGTTTAACCTGCTATCCGAAGAAAGACAACTCGAAAACAACGCCTTAACCCGAAAACATGGTCTTGAATGGTACGATGGAGAATCAATGATAAAATACGTGCATACGCAGTTACACTTTTTTTGTCAAAATTCTATGAAAATTTATACAAGAGGGAGGGCACAAAAATCATACTTAGAATCTCTACTCTGCAGACCAGTTATAAATTAAAGATTTGCAAGACAGTCCCTCATTATCTACGCTGCATCAGCCACGGTTAACCTGTGCCTTACATAGTGTTCTAGAATCTCGAAGAAATCGGAGTCTTGGGTATAATCAGTGTGCTTTGTCTTGTGCTGACTTACTGAAACAGTGGTTAAGTAAGAAAGTAAATTCTGAAGCTGGTGAAAATAGCTACGAGCCATCACTCGTTTGTCCTTGGGGGTGTGAGGCCTGTAATGAACATGGTGCAGGTCTTAAAAGCTATTCAGTATATACCACTCAATTGGAGTGTATCCTACGGACAGGATCCCGAGAGTTTGGACTAAACCTATAGCCATCGTAGTAAATACAGATGGATACCGTAAGCCAGGACAGCACTGGGTCGCCATATACGTCGATAGAGATAGCTGTGGATGGTACTTCGATAGCTATGGACTCCCACCGTATATCCCGCAGCATCTTAAACATCTCAAATACAACTGTAAATGGTTCAAATATAACCACATGCAGTTGCGAAAAGAAGATTCTCAAGTGTGCGGTCAATACTGTATCATGTTTTTGCATTATATGTCTACTTATACTTCACTTGATAGATTTATATCTATCTTTGACGGAAGACTTGACAGAAATGATGAGATCGTCGAAGAATATTACAATACGTTTATGAAAATAAAGCCCAAAAAATATAACAATAATTTTGTAAGTGATATAATAACTAATATTCAATCATGTTCTTCATTTTGTATTCGCAATAATCATTAATAATCAATTATGTACGCCTATTTTTTTGTGAAATTAAATATCTAAAATGCAAATTTTTGTTCTATCTTTATTTATTTTTAATATAATTACCTTTCCTTTTAAATCTTTTATTTAATTATTAGTTTATATATTAAATTAGTATGATATAATAGTAATATAGATATAATGAAAAGGTAAGTATATCTTTGAATATAACAAACTTGATAAGTATAAAGAGTTGTAATCAATCCCGTTGATAACCTTGACAAAAAAAAGAATTTGCAAATTCAGCATTATTTCTATAACGGTTATAACTGTATGCATGTAACATCATCACGATTATAAAAGTGTGTGTGTGTGTGTGTTTTTTTTTTTTTTTTTTATAGAGGAGGTAAAATACATTTACGTATGCCAGGACTTGGTGTTGTTGCCAGGACTAGGTGTTTGTTTTGTCGAAAACTATTCAATGCGGATAATTCCCGTAATTGTTTTAAATTATATGATAAAGTTGGGATTAGGAAATTAAATAATAATACTTGGAATTTTTGGGGAACAATTTAGAAGAATTTATTTGTCCCCAAAGGAGAAAAACCCAGCTAGGCTGGGAAAAAACCTCCTTGATGAAAATTATACAAGTAAGTTGTATGTGTGTAAGTGTGTGTGTATAAATTACGTTGCAATAACGCAATAGGGATGAGCTCAGCCGCCGTATAAAGAAAATTATCGATAATTTGAATTTGTACTGTCCCAAGGCGGGAGCTAGTAATATCTAATTAATTAGATGAACTGTCTCAAGGCGAGAGCTAATAATGTTCAATTAATTAGATGAACTGTCTCAAGGTGAGAGCTACTAATGTTTAATTAGTTAAATAAATTGTCTCAAGGTGAGAGCTAATAATATTTAATTGTCTCTAGGTGAGAGCTAATAATATTCAATTGATAACAGAATGTTAGTCAATTGAGTTTGATGTTTTTCGTGTAGAAATTAGTCAAATGATTTGAAATTGGAATTTAATTATTTATAAGTTAAATTAAAAAAGATCGTAATTAAATGTTAATAATTGATTTAATGTAATTAATTGTTAATATCACGCGTCAATTATGGATTGACTAAAGCTGCGTGGCTGATGCAATCCTTTGTTAACGGTGGCGCGTAATGGCCGCGTGGCGTCACTAAATAAATTTACTTGATTTTATTGATTTATGTTAATTCACTGAACTATTAAACTGATTTAAATGAATTGAGAATTTAAAGTATAATTGAATCTACTATAATTATTTATATTTAATGAATAATTTAAATATTTGAATGAATGTGAGATGCAAATAAGAATTATCAGAATTGATTAGCACAGAGTAGTCGTACTAGTACAAAGTCCAAGCACAACTGTTGCAGCAGACCACGCGAGCCGGCTTCTCTACCGCTAACCAAGGCGCGCATGAGCGACGGCCATAGCGTGATACGATTATTCCCGAGTTTATACGATTATTCCCGAGTTGTAACGATTAAGCCCGAAGGCGTAATTCTTCTTATAAGTATTTGACTAGATCTTTTTTCTAGCGGTTAAACATCTATCATTACCCCCAGATAGCGCAGGGCCCTTGTTGACGTTAGTGTTGTTTCTCCCATGTCCACAGCAAATGGTTTTGGGAACCATTTTTGGCGAGTCAGAACGACCATCTCGGTTTTGTGTTTTGCGAGTTTCAGGTGGTGTTTATCGAGCCAAGTCTCGACAGTATCAATGGTTTCCCGAACTAGTAGTTCGGCCTCCTCTACGCTGTCTACTATCATCGTGGCCGCGACGTCGTCTGCAAAGCCCGTTAGCTCCACTTGCTTTGGTAACGGGATTTCCAGAAGCTCGTGGTAGTCCACGTTCCATAGATCGGGCCCCATTATTGAGCCTTGCGGCACGCCAGCCGTTATGGCGTATTCTTGTGGGCCTTCCGTGGTTTCTGCTATTAGCTTTCTTTCGTTAAGGTAGTTGTCGACTAGTGCCAGATTCTTCGGCTCCACGTCAAATCTGTGCTCCAGGGCGTCCAAAATATCTCTCCAATTTGCGCTGTTAAAGGCATTTCTAATGTCTAGCGTGAGGACAAGACACACCTTGCGGGCTTTGAGGCTACCAGTCCATGCTTCTCTCGCTGTCCCTACAACTTTCTGTATCGCGCCTACTGTCGAACGTCCTTTCCGGAAGCCATGTTGGTTTGCGGCAAAATCTCCAGCATGGTCTATGTCGTTGCGAAGTCTCCCTTGTATGAGCTTCTCGAGCAGTTTTCCAGCAATGTCCAGCATACAGAGTGGTCTAAACGACGAAGGTGTTATGGGGGTTCTCTTACCTTTGTCTGAGAGAACCAATCTCTGCCGTTTCCAGACCGCGGGAAACGTGCCAGTTGCCAAGCATGCGTCGTAAGTGTTCAGGAGTATGTCTGGGTATTCCAGGGCTACAATTTTGATCACTGATGCCGGGATGCCATCAGTTCCAGGTGCCTTTCCTGTTTTGAGTGACTTGGCCGCGTCTTGTAATTCCTTAGTTGTGAAGGGTGTTACTTCGCTGTTCTTAGTGTAGTGTTTCTTTCCCCGCGGCGGGTATTTGGGGAAAAGCTTCGTTACAATGCTCTCCATCAAGGCAGGAGACTTCGGCGCCTCTGGTAAAGCCTTTCCAAGTCGTTTGGCGATAATTTGGTAGACTTTACCCCAGAGGTCATTGTCGAGATCGTTGTAGATCTCTTTCCACAGCTTCGCTTTACTTGCTTTGATGGCTCGGTTTAGCGTCTTTTTGGCCTGCTTGTACTCTTTTGAATACAAGTCCGGGCTTGGGGAGCGTTTCGCAGCTCTCGTTGCTCGGTGATGTAGCTGATGGCATATTTTGCGAAGTTCTGCTATGTCTGCTGACCACCAGTACGCCGGCCTGTGGAAACTCTGATTTTTTAGCCGCGACATAGAGGCGTCACATGCGGCAGCAATTTCTTTCATCGTATTTAGCACTGCCTTTTCCGTCTCGCTGCAGGTATCCGGAGTCGGGTTGTTCTGAAGAATAGACCAGCTTCGTGCAAGTGAAGCTTTCAATGCCTCTGGATCAAGCCTTTTGGCATTCCACTTCCGCTTAGAAACGTCGCGTTGTGAAACCGGAGCAAATGCCAATCCAACGCTGAATGTCACCAACTGGTGATCACTGCCACTGTATTCTTCGGATACTGTCCAGTCTTCGATAATGATAGCAGTCCTTGGAGTCGTCAATGAGATGTCGAGGATGGATTCTTGGTACCCTGGTCTTCTAAGGGTTGTGGTGCTCCCGGTGTTCAGCACTATAACGTCGATTCTAGCCGCGACGTCAGCGACCTCGTTTCCTCTGGTGTCGGAGAAAGCAGCGCCCCACTCAACCGATTTAGCGTTGAAGTCTCCGGCTACGATAACTTCACCGTCGAACTTAGTGACCGCATCTTCTATATTTGCCAGTTTCTGTCGGAACACACTAATCCCTTCGTTAGGTAAAAGATAGACGCTCATGAAGTAGGTTGTGGGGGTTTGAATCCAGACAAAACTTGCTCCACTTCCGCTGTTGTTGACAGTAATGTTCCTTGTGTTCACAATCCAAATTGCTGCCGTGCCCGTTTCGTCTGCGAACCATGTTTGATCTTCGATGTTCAGATATTGCTCGCAGATAAAGAAGACGTCAATTTTATCTTCAAAAACACGCTGGCGCAGCAGGTTTTGCGCCAAGGCGCACCTATTCAGGTTGCCTTGTAGTATGCGTGTCATTTCTGACCTCTCCTGGCTTCTGCAAGTGCTTTGCGGAATGCCTTGCAAGCTCCAGTGCCAGAAATATGGCATAGACCATCCTGGGCATCTTTGTTCAAAGCACAAAGGAAGCATTTTAGCTTCTCCGTGCAGTTTACGGCCTTGTGGTTCTCTCCGCCACATTTGTAGCAGCACCTGCTTCTGTCTGGTCCCGCACACTGACGTGTTTGGTGTCCAAAACCAAGACATTTAAAACAACGTGTTACTTTTAATACTAGGCGTATACGACAGTTCACCAAACCGATCCGTATACGGGCATTGTCAAGGGCCCTAATCGCACTGGGCTCGTCTACTTCGCAAAAGGCTGCCCGATTACCTCGTGATGTGGGTTTTGTCAAATTTACCCGTTTGACCTCCAGGTTGTCAGTGAATTCACGTTTGAGTGCTTCACGGACTTCGCTCTTGGTAGAGATTTCATCCAAGTCGAGGATCTCGATCGTTGTTGTTGGTGTTAGGGTCTTGACTGTGCCAATGTTTGAAGTGGCTGCCTTTACCGCATCGGTGAATGCCTTGCTGTCTTCGGTCTTTCGAGCCATTTCAAGGAGAACGCCTCCGTGTTTCGTCTTTTTAATAGACTTTATGTCTACGCCCGTATCGACAGGGCTTACCTTGGCCTTGATTTCCTTCAGCAGATCGGCGTATGTTCGCCCTTCAGCTGGTTGGACAAGCACAGCTTTAGTTCTTGTCTTCTTCCTCCTCGGTTTCTTGGAGCCACCGTTGTTTGGCTGGTTTTGGGCTGTATCAGATTGAGCCGCTGGCTCCTGTTCTTTCTTCTTCTTGTTTTGTCGAGTCACTTTGGTCCAGGTATCATCCCGAGCTGTCTTTTTCTGTGCTGGCTTGTCAATTTCTGCGGAAGGGCTGGGCGTGGACAGCTGCCTCTTCTTGTTGTTGCCCTCTTCTGGCTGTGATAATTTCTTAGGGGTGACCAGAGGTGGCTGTGGTTTTTTGCTCAGACTCGGAGATGTTTGAGTCGTTGACGCTGACGTCGTTGGTGACTTGTTGGCAAGCCTATATGCCGTACCAATAGACGTAACCAATTTTCTGATCTCATAATGGAGATTCTTCTTGTCTTTTATGAAGTCGGCTAACTCTTCAATCTTGCTGCCGAGCCTCTCCATTGGTGACTGTTGGCTGGTGACAGTCGGTACAGAGTTAATTCTTCCTCGGTAGGTTTGATTTGTGACAGGAGCAAAAGGTCCTCCACTTTTTGGAGGAACGTTGCTCAGCTATCCGTTCTCCTCCATCTGGGCTGATTTCGTACTCCCTGAAGCATTTCTAGATAGCAGAACCATGGGGTCCACTCGGCTGTTGTGTGTGCATGTGCGCGCGCGTGTGTGTGTGTGTGTGTGTGTGTGTGTGTGTGTGTGTTTTTTTGTTTTTTTTTTTCTTTAGGGGGGGGGAATCCTTTTTACGGATTCTAGGCATAGATGTTGGCCCGGATATGTGGCGACTCGACGCAGCGTCATACTAAAACTTGACGCTGACGCCCCTACCCACTAAACCCTAAACCCCTTTCCTCTTTCCTCTAATCCCTCATGGAAACCGCCGTCAGGCATTACTTCGTGAGGGGAGGATCTAGCTACTGCTCTTCCTTCTGGTGGCTAAGGTGTTAACTACCTTCCTATATGTATGAGTCCATATATGATCAGATCTGATCATATAT
>CAJNRD030001118.1:15573385-15608912 GCA_905319865.3 Cotesia congregata
AACACACACACACACACACACACACACACACACACACACACACACACACACACACACATACATACATACTAGGGTGAATCCAAAAAAAAACAAAATTTTTTTTTTCTTCCAAACAGGCTTAAAAGTTTCATTTGGGTGTAAAAAAATTACTGTGAAAAGATGAGCCCTTAATATTAATATTAAAATTGTCCTCATCGCATTTTTTTAATTTCCATAAGAATAACATGGGAAAAATTTTTTTTGCTTCTTTCGATTTTTGTACCGTTTAAACAATGGATTGACTTATGAATAATTGTTCTTATCTTTATAGAAAATTGAACGCTCTACAAAAAAGGTCTGAAACAATTTTTTGATTTGTCCACGCGTTCAAAAGTTATTCAAGATCAAAGTTCAATTTTTCGAAAATTTCATTGAATTTTATAAATTACACCGAAACTGTTGGTTTCAGTGTCAAAATAAGGATCAAATTTTTTGTCAAACATACATTGAACTTTTGATAAATGTTGACTAATGATTTTGTTTTATTTAATCAAATAAATATGATGCTTTTAAGGAATTTTTTTGCAATAAACCAAAAAATAAACAATTTTATTCTATTATTATGATCACTTTCATATTATTAATTAATTTTTCTCAAAAAATTGCTTATTTATATTAATTACATTAAATATTTATCTTTGAAGTCATATTTTATTACAATTTGGAAAACTTCGATGGCAACGAATAACCTGTAATAAATACTGCAACTATTCTTCATCTTTAGTCAGGCAACAGTTATATTCTTTAATTAATGCAATACCCCGTTCAGCACTGTCGTTCGTTACTTTTAAAGTTTTGAAAAATTCCAGAAAATTTTAAAGCTTCTTTTTTGTGTCCAAATTGGTGCGGCTTCCTTCTCGCTATCATGTATTGGAAATTATTTTACGAAGAGTTTTTGAAGTTTTTTGGAACACTACATCTGGTCCAAACTTGCCGATTTTTTCTTCGTTTCAAAAAAGGATACGATAACATTGATCAAACTAAATATAAAAGTTGAATAGAGGATCAAACTGTGGCAATCTCTTTAAATTAAGATGATAAACATTATTGATTTCATCAATGATTGCTTACAGGTAAAAATTATTTATATTTCCTTTTAATACAATTTAAACTCACACGTTCAACTGATATTTATTAATTAGGTTTTCTAGATGTCTCATCCTCGAGATGATTACCGAGAGCTTTTGTTATTAGTTATTATCTTTAGTTTTTCTTGGTTGTTGTCTAACCCATACGTACACTTTCAAGCGTTCTGGTGCTGAATTTGAAATTGTTATTAGATATCGGTTTGAGCGACTTTGTTCCAAAAAACCCATCGGAGCTATTAAAAAAATTTGATTCACCTTCTGATTTCATAGAAGAATATATTTCTTCATGGCCCAATGATGACAGCTTCAAAATTTTCTGGAATTTTTCAAAACTTTAAAAGTAACGAACGACAGTGTTGAACGGGGTATTGCATTAATTGAAGAATATAACTGTTGCCTGACCAAAGATGAAGAATAGTTGCAGTATTTATTACAGGTTGTTCGTTGCCATCGAAGTTTTCCAAATTGTAATAAAATATGACTTCAAAGATAAATATTTAATGTAATTAATATAAATAAGCAATTTTTTGAGAAAAATTAATTAATAATATGAAAGTGATCATAATAATAGAATAAAATTGTTTATTTTTCGGTTTATTGCAAAAAAATTCCTTAAAAGCATCAAAAAATTGTTTCAGACCTTTTTTGTAGAGCGTTCAATTCTCTATAAAGATAAGAACAATTATTCATAAGTCAATCAATTGTTTAAACGGTACAAAAATCGAAAGAAACAAAAAAAATTTTTCCCATTTTATTCTTATGGAAATTAAAAAAATGCGATGAGGACAATTTTAATATTAATATTAAGGGCTCATCTTTTCACAGTAATTTTTTTACACCCAAATGAAACTTTTAAGCCTGTTTGGAAGAAAAAAAACAATTTTTGTTTTTTTTTGGATCACCCTAATACATACATACATACATACAGACACACGGACATCATCGCGAAAACATTCAGGGAAGCTTCCTAGAACCTCAAAACGTCGAGATCTGATGAAAACTCGATTTTCGAAAAACGGGGTAAAACCAATAACTTCCCGATTTTTGAAAATTTTCGATTTTCTTAGCGGGAAGTTAAAAAAATATTATCTTTTTTAAAGGAATCTTTACGGATTTGTCAAATTACCAAATTTCACTATACGGATCTAATTTATAATAATAAAAGACGCTTATCTGAACTCAAATTTTCCGACAAAAGTTCCGTACGTGTACTCGTTATTTGAATCGTTATTTGAATATTGATTTTTTAATCAGAAAAAATTCACTTCTTGTCATCAGGTGATCACCTTAGAAAATGTGGAAAATGCGTAGCCGGTTTAAATTTTAAAAATAATATTCGAAAATTTTAATGTGCATCGCGCCGTATAAGATTTTATATTGAGAGTGATGTCCCTGATTAAAAAAAAGTATTGAGACAAAGAGAAAATTATTGAAAAGTATTGGTTTTCTACTCAATCCAATACTTTTCAATACTTTTTTCTTTGTCTCAATACTTTTTTTTATTCAGGGGTACGTCGCTGCAAGTAGTTTTGACGGGAAACTGGTTCAGCTAATTAGGACAAGTTATATTATCAAGTAGAACGGTTCACTGGAAAAAATTACAGAATCTGATAAGCTCAAGTTAAGGTTTTTTGGGTAAAACATGTCATGTGTGCTATTGCTTTCCTTTTTATCAGCTAGTATTGTTTTTCTCATGGTCTATCATTAGCTCACTTTTAATTATGTTTATTTGTTAATAAAAATTTTTTCTGATTTTCAAAAAATTATTTTATATGTATTTAATATGGATTAACAATATATTCAAAATTCATATTTTTATCTTTACATTGTCTTACCGTCTTACCGTCTTACCAAGATCTTACCATAGCAAAAAATCCAAGATCAGACGAGTGATTGGTTGAAAATAGTTCACATAAATGTAAGTATATTATCCGATGAGGCATTCATCGATTTTAGGGAAACAACACTTTCTTACTGTTATAGGTAGAATGTGAAGTAGAAGATATTTTTTTTTATAAAAAAAAATAAACTAACACTTTGAAAAATAAAGTAGATCATTTTTGTGAAAAATAATAATTTACCAACCAAAATATAGAAGGCGAAAACATCCATGGTCGCGTACTCCCAAATGTTAGGCGTTCCCGTTTATTTTCATCCTTAAGCCACTTTTTTGTTATTTTTCGTTTTTTTTCTTCCGTAATTTAGGTGCAGTATGCAATCATTATACAGTACAACCTTGATAAAACGAAACTCAAGGGAAATAGAAATTATTCGTTCTGTCGAATAATTCGTAATAATGAGGTTTGTTATATAGAGGTTAGATTAAATTCGATTCGTTTTAACGAGGTAAGAAAATTTCCACCAATGAATAACAACTCATTCAAATCAAAACACAGAATTATTAATTTGAAAATATTTAAATCAGTTTAAGGTCAAAATAGACATAGAATGAACGAAATAGACAAAATAAACATAGAATGTATTAAAGAGAACATAACATGATTGAAGAATAATGGTATTAGCTTAATGATATTAGCTTAATCTTCATTTTTCGTTTTTTTACTCGAAAAAACGTGTTAGTAATTATATCCAAAGCACAATCGAACTCCGTAATGGATTTAACTACACCGTCAGATATACCACTTTTTTTGAAAAATACATATTTAATTACATCTAGAGCGTTGCGTGCATCTTTTATCGTAAAATCATTTTGATTTATTTTATTCTCTTCTTCCTCTTCGACAGTGATCAAACAGCAATGACTGATTTATGAAGAATTGAACGTGTCAGCACTCGTTAAGACATTAGTTATTGTGGAATTAAGAGAGGGTAATTTGTAGAATACGTTATGTAGAGGTTATAGGCTGGAAAATTCGTTATGTAAAGGTCAATAATAATTTTTATCTATATTTTGCAAAAATTAAACTTTCGTTATAGTGAGGTTGTTAGAAAAATATATTCGTAATATAAAGGTATATTTTACATAGACTCTTATGGGCCGTTCTAGGGGATTTTGAAAAATTCGTTAAATCGAGGAATTCGCTATATTGAGGTTACACTGTACTTCTATTTCATATCCTGATAGTATTGTTGGTAAGTTATCGGTTAGTTTTTTTCGTTAATCGGTGTATTTTTCTTTTTTTCTTCTGTCGCTCAGTTTTTAAATTTATCGGCATTTTTATATATTACGTTAATTTATCCTAGTTATTACGCCTATTTATACTCGAAGAGCTCAAACGCATAATAGAACAGCTAACTCTTTGAGCTCAAAACAATACATAAGTTGTAATTTTGAGTTCGAAGAGCTGAAAAATGTTATAAGTGCAATTTTAAGCGCTTAGGTATGAATTGGCGGGAAGTTGCAAGAATGGCCTTCAGGGTCAACCGTTTTCCTATTTTTTATTTGTAATTGCAGTCAATTTATCTTTTGATTACTTGGTTTTTTGAGCTTATTTTAAATGCTTAAATTATGTCATTTCAAAGAATTATCCATTACTGTTTAATATTTTTATATTTAAAAAAATTCTTTTTTATTTTTGAATTCGCATTGCTGTAAAAGTAAAAGTGTATTTAACTATTAAGAAGTAATTAACAAATTAACATTATCAAATTATTAAATTAATTTTGTAGAACACATAAAAAAGTATGTTTTCATAATTTTGTTATAGGAATATAATGTAATTTAAAAAAAAAAACGATCTTGGTTTTTGAAATTACTTTTATGTCTAAGTTAGAGGTGTTCAATATCTTACTAAAGCTACATTGTCGAGCTATGAGTTTAAAAATAGTGGGAAGTTTCAGGGATGGCTGCAGGATGAGCTGTTTTTCAGATTTTATTTTCAAAAAACTTAAACTCTAGAACTAATCAAAATGATATTCTGTATTTTCAAATATACACTTTTTACATTTTGTACAACCAATATTGATAATACCAATTGTTTACTCTGGTAGATTAAATATTTGCAACCGAGTTTCTCTACTTCCGGATATTGGTTCAATTATTTATTTTGATTAATATTTTTGAGATTCTCTTAAAATATTGTACTTTCTATATTTTATAGATTTAATTTTTAATAAATCTTCATATCATTTCTATAATTATCGGGCAAGATCTTGCATTTGGCGATTATAAAATAAATAAAATATGCAACTAACGATAAAATTTAAAAGCAGGGTTTACAGCACGACACGCTGTGCTGGTAACCCGTAAACGGTAATCTCGTGGGGAGAGAGAGTAGGTAAGAAGGAGTAGGGTGAAGTTTGGGAACGTTATGCATTCGTATGCAAATAACAGCACACCTGGAGTAAAGGATGTATGCAAATCAAGCCTCACCACGGTTCTGTTGTCGACAAAAAACTTTTACGTTGCGTCCTTTTAACCAATGGGAATTTTAACTATATAAGTTATTTCATCGCTATAAAATACATTAATAATCAACATACATACTGCTGTAGGAAATACGAATATAATCTACTTCCAAGATTGTTATGGCACTTCTGCATTGTCTAAGATACTTCCAATGAATGAATCTAATCCTAGTAGTTTTTTTTTCGAGTAAATAAAAAAGTTTATTGTGTTTTCTAATATTGCTACTGATTTTCTGGTATGTGCTTCAATCATCCTCACGGAAAAAATACATGGGAAAACATATAATTAAAAATATGAAAAGTTTATATGCCACATATATCTAATTTATATTTTTTTTTGCTGAAAACGTATATGAACAATTTTTCATGTTTGTCTATAGGTTAAATATATCCGTTCATATATGAAAAAAACTTTGAAATTTTCCGAAAAACCGTAACAGATAGACGGTTTATTGAAGCTATTAACTTGCCAGTTTTAGTCCATTTCCGATAGCAATAATTTATGTATTATTTCATATATTAATGAATTTATGCAAATGATTTTTCAATTTTCTTAGCGGGAAGTTAAAAATCGACATGATATTTTGTTATTTGAAACACTGCGCTGTTGGTATTTTTATTGAAATTATTCCTGTTCACAAAAAAATCCGTGAGTTCCTTATTGTATAAGAGAAAACATTCCCATAAAATTTTAAAATGATCGGTAAGGGTCGACGCGTAAAATTTATTTCTTTTGGTTGAATGACCCACTGATACTTTTCGAAAGAAGGTACTTCATATGTTCATTGGAGAAATCATAAATAGTGAAAAAATGTGAGGAATTGATATACAGGCATCAAAATTTCTGTCTATGACCAAAATTGAAAGATTAGTAAAAACAAATAGTACGTTCGAGAAGCAAAGAAAAACGAATTTGGAAATTGAAAACGTATCTTTGAATTTTTATGAATCATTATAGCTGATAACTAACCGAAAAAGATTACAAATTAAAAACGATGGCTCTTATTTGCCAAAAACCATAACTTTTTTAAAAATTGATTAAATCAGGACACTTTTCGTTCATATATTATTTTATAATGGGTTTTACGGGATAAAATTAAAAAAATTTTCAAGTTCAATAGAATTTTCTAGTTTTATTGAAATCCCATGGATTTTGTAAAATTTGCCGAATTTATTTATTTATTTTTTTTTTTTCGAAATTTAATTGAGTTCGAATTGATATTTTTTAAACTTACTAATTTACTGTTTTTATGTTAATTCTCACTGCAGTTAATCAAATGATGGTAAGCGTCTAATAGCGAGGTATTTAGATCCTACGTCGTATATAATGGTAGGAACTTTATACCGTGCTCTTGGATTTACCTAAAACAACAAAGTATAAATAAATTATGAAATAAAATTATAGATTACATTAAGCCTGTCATACTTATCAGATATTCATACAAGCTTATTATCTTTGTTGAAAAAAATTCGGGAAAAGGGCTTCCCGTAAATAAAAACTTGTGAAATGTTATGGAAAAAAGCATTGATTTATTCTAATGAAAACTAAGCTGTTCTACGGCCACATTGTTTTTTTGTCATTAAAAATAACATTGTACTTAATGGATTAAAGTAAATAGGGCGATATCATATAAGCCATATCATTTATCAGGTAACCAATACAGCAGGAAAAGAGCTTGACGGTAGGGTCCAGTAGTGTATTGCTGTGAATAAAAATGAAATGAATGATTATATCAGTTTGGAAACTAGTAATTATGGTTCTAATTTTTAGCCATTAATTTTCAAAATTTTTTGAGTTATGAATTTTTAAAGTTGCAAAAAAACAGTGGTATGTTAAGATTAAAAAATTCATGTCTCGTGATCGATATGTCATTAAATTTTTTCCAAGTCTTTATCCCTAAATAGTTCTTATTTTCTAGCTGTTTATAATTATTATTGCAATTGGAGGTTACGTCATCGTTTTTAATAATAATAATAATAATAATATGTCTTTATTTGCCCAACAAGGGGGTACAAATAGCGGACCCTCGTTCCGCTTGACAATAATTTTGCAACCAAGAGCCTTAATATCTATTATCCTAATATCCTTAAGCCTATTTAATATCTAAGAAATTTACAACTATTTACAAAAAAGCACTTAAATCTAAAATTCGTCTTAGCGGGCAAAAAGAAAAAACACCTAAGTGCCAAAAGAAAAGCACCTCATTCCTTTACACCCATACATCCATCCTTCACATTCATACTACAGGACCTCCGTTTCCGTTGCCAACACTACATATTACTCCCCTCCCCCACGAATCCCCACTTCATCTCTATCTCCTTCAGCCATATTTCTCCTTGCCCTTCCCCTCCTAATACCTGTCCTCTCATCTCCTGCCACCCTTTCTCTACACCCCACCCAGAACAGACCTCCCAAACGTGCTCCCACGTCTCCAATTCCACCCCACATACATTGCAAATCCTACTTTCCTTTTCTTCCCAGTACCTATACCCTTTTAGGTAATCCCCTAATCTGAACCTAGCGATCCTCCTCCATCTTTCTTTCCCCCAATCCTTTTTCAAATACTCCGGAAGCCCTGGTCTTTTAATGTACTTATACTCCCTAATACTATTCGAGTCCCAAATTTTCTCCCACCTCTCTCTTTCTTGTTTGGCCTTTTCCACTTTTATCAATTCCTCCCCTCTCATTCATCCATTTTCCCATCTCCTTTCCACTTCCGTAAGATTCATTCCTCTGTCCTCAAAGAAATCTCTTCTTTTCGCTTCCCATCCAACCAGCCCTCTTCCTGCTTTTATTCTCTTCCTCGTTTCCAACCTACATCTCCTTACAATTAACCCACCTCCTCCCTTCTCTATCCTTTTTTCGTAACTCCAAGCCCTCCTACCCGCTATACCTTCTAATCGCTCTCTCTGAAGTTCTTTCCTCACCAGATACCTCGCCACTCTCCTTGATAACCCTAGTATCCATCTTAGGTACCTCTCCTGCACTTTCAATCTCTTCCCTGCCTTTCCACCCCCAAATTTCCACTCCGTAACTCATCACCGACCAAATCAATTTGTCAAATAACCATACTCTTCTAGCCCAGTTGTTCCCAAATTTCCTTTTACCTATTCCACAAATCTGCCCTAGAATCCTCGCTCCCTTTGCCACTCTTTCCCTCACATGATCACCTTGCTCCCCGTTAGACTTCATGACGTACCCTTGGTACGTATATCTGCTCACTTCCTCTATCTCGCTACCATTTCAATTCCACCGCACCTTTTTCTTCCGACCACCCCCTTTTCTACACCTCATGACTTTGGTCTTCGCTACATTTACCTCTAACTTCTTTTTCTTCACAAATATCTCCAGCGTCCTAATCATACCCCTCATTTCATCTTCCTCTCTAGCTAACAACACCACGTCGTCTGCATAAGCTAATGAAAATATCTTCTTCCCACCCGATAAATCCACCCCTCCCCACCTCCCTCTTTCTAGCTCCTCATCCAAATCAGCCAAGGAAAGCACGAATAGAAGCGGACTTAACGGGCAGCCCTGCGTTACCCCTTTCATTGTCCAGAATCTTTCTCCCAACTCTTTCCCTACTCTCACTCTCCCACATGTTTCCTTTAAAACTACCTCACATCTCCTCACCAGTCCTTCACTAACTCCTCTTTTCCTCAGTGCCTTACTCAGCTCCACTCTATCTACCGAATCAAACGCCTCCTTGAAATCTACAAATAGAGCTACCATTTTCCCTCTCTCTACCTATTTCCCTGTTAATAAGGTAATTTAGCGCATATATATTATCTATGGTTCCTCATCCTGCCCTGAACCCAACTTTCGACTTTGGTAATAGCCCCTTTCCCTCTACTTCCGCTTTTAACCTCTTTTCTAGGATTCCTACGTAGATCTTGTACGCAGTCTGCATTATAGTAATCCCACATTATTTATTACAATGAAATGATTATTTTTATTATATTATTTATGGGAAATTATTTTTATTATATTAAAAACGGTTCTTATTTTCAGGATATTTAATACTTGATGTTTAATTAATTTTCATACAACGTTTCACCACTTTCGCAGCTTTTTCAGGTACTACAACAGACAATAATCATTATTACATTTTCATCATATATATACATACACAACAATTAGTAATAATTTAATTAACAGATAAAATTAAACTAATTTAAAACACTAATAAAATTACCTCAATTACAAACATCAATTGTTAAATTTATGTATAATAATATCGGCATTTAATCGACTTAAACTTCTTTTTGTTATTAGTATCATATCACACTACTTTTAATACTCAACAATTTAACAATTATTAATTAACTAGAGCATTAAAATATAATTTATATAAATTTTACAATAAAAATAAAATTACACCCGTCCAAATCAATCTCCAAGACACAACAGCTGATCAGTCTAGCTCTCTCTCTCACTCTTCAACACCGTTGGTAACTCCTGTGGCGCCATCTAATGTTCCTGATGTGAAACCATATAAATTCAAATTATAGTATTCTCAAAACCGAATTGTATACACAATTCAGGTTTTTCGTGTCCGATCTTTTATTAACTGTGTTGTTGATTTTTATATGACACATCTCACTTATGTTCCTCTTCATCCAAGATAGAAACTTCATTAAAAGCAAACTGATGTCCCGTGTGGAAATAGTGCAATGATAAAGCTGTGCTGCTATTGGCTGGATCTAACGAGTCCCTTATCTCCTGCTGAACGATGTTAATTCTTTTGCAGTCATATTTATGTTGTGAGACCCTTTTATGAAGATGTTATCTAGTTTGTCCAATATACGATTTACCACAATGGCATGGTATCTTGTCTACAACTCCAAACTTATCACCAACAGCTACACGATCTCTTAATCTCGTAAAACACGCCTTCCCCTGATTGATATTGTAAAAGACAAGTTTAATATTCGTGTCATTAAAACACTGGTTCAACTCATATGAGACACCTTTAATAAACGGAAATCTCATAGGTTTTTTGACTGAACTTACTGTGTCCATCATCAAGTTATCATCTCTAGACAGTTTTTTCAGATACTTATTCTGGCATCTATCAATCATCTCTAGTGGATAATTATTCTTAATCAATAGCGATTTTAGTTTTCTGGAATTCGCTTGATGGAACTCCTTGTCTGATAAGTTGACAATGCGATTGATCATGCCCTTAATGATACTAACCTTCTGACTCAGTGGGTGGTTCGATCGATAATTTAATAGTCTACCCGAGTGTGTGGGTTTCATATACCAATTCGTTTTCAACGATCCATCACAAGTCCGGATCACTCTCAAATCCAAAAATGGTATACTCCCATCATTCTCCAGCTCCATGGTGAATTTAATTTTCCTGTGATAACTGTTAAACACACGCAAGACCTTTCTTAGACCATAAAGCTTCGGTGGGAGTGCTTGTCTCGTCATTAAGGATTTTTCCATCTGGGCTACAGTTGTAAGTGGACGTGCTCGGTCTGTGCTCTTACTTTATCTGTGAAAAAGTGAATAAATTCTCTATACATGCGCCATAAAGTGCTCTCAGCTATTACTTTAACTGTTGCGAATGTGCATAGTCATTGATACAAGTGTTCCAATCGGTTCTGCTTGTGTTTTTGCGTCCTAAGATATACAATCAGACATTTAGGTTACTGCAATGAAATAAATAAAAACGTGCCCGGTTTCACCTCCAAATGTCAGACAGCGACATCTCCAGACGCCCATGTGAACCCCCTTCGTCCTCAGCCCAACTGAACAAGTCGAAAAATGCAGTTACCACACCGGGAAATTTAAGCAGCCAAACAAAAATAGGACGTCCAAAAAATATTGAGCGTCTAAGTGTTTCCAGATCTACATCCTGCCCTTCCATCTTAGACTTCATTGAAGCTAAAAGGAAACGAGATCCAGAAGATCCTCTGTCCAAAGAAACCGAAGCTAGACCGTCCAAAATTCCAACCAGTACGTGCTCTTCCCCCCTAGGAGTTTTCGCTAGCTCCGACGTATTTTTATCCTCTTCAGATAACCTCAATATTCCTGAAGCGAATATGGAAAAGATATTTCTAGAAATTCAAGCTCTCAGGAAAGAACAAAACCTGAAACATCTAGAACTGACAAAAAAGATAGAAGACAGTGCTGATGCGTTTACAAAATCATGCACCGGAATTTTGAATAGTTTAAATTCTCTAACACTGGAGTTTCAAAATACAAAAACCAGTCTCGAAAACCGCTTAACTTCACTTGAGTCAGATTCAATTAAAAAGTCGCAACTTGAACAACTTCAGGATCTTGTTACGACCCTTGAAACCCGAGCAAAGAACATCTCTGAGAAAACCGAGCCCGAACTTGGCAAAAAGCTTGAAAATCTAACCCAGAAATTAGAAGATCTCGAGAAAGAAAACAAACGTTTCAAAATATCTATTGTTGGACTTGCCCTCCCAGCTGACAATCAGGCAGCTAGCGTACAAAACTTTCTCAAATCCAAATTTAATGTAGAATGTACGACGGATTCAATAAAAATTCTTCCTAAGCGCATTGTTGTGGATCTCAAAAATTCAGAGACGAAAGCAACTGTCATGAAAAATAAAAAAGACAAGCTAACTGGATCTAAAATCTTCATCGGGCCTGACCGCACCAGTAGAGAGTCTCAAGAAGATTGGCAACTCCGATGCGCTAAGAAACAACTAGAAGCCGAAGAGAAAAAAGTAGTCCGTAAACGAAATCTACTATTGGTCGATGGAGAACCGTTTCGCTGGAGTTGGACTGACAATAAACTCGTCTCTCTGAACAAAACCAACAAAAAAAGACGCTCCAGAAGCAACTCTCCGATGGAGACCTCAAGCAATCTGTCAAAAAAGTAATTAAAACCAGTAAGAGAAGTAAGACGATGAAGATCACTTTTTGGAACATCCACGGCTTACCCAATCTAAGTCAATGCCCCGCAATACTAAAACACGATGTAATAGCTGCCTGTGAGACCTGGAGTACCTATCAGCAAAACCCAATTTATCTGAACAACTTCCAATCCTACTGGGCCAACGCTACGAGAGAGCACTTAGTTGGAAGACCTAGTGGTGGCCTTGTGACAGCCATCTGCAAAGAATACTGCTCCGAAGTCCTCGAAGTCACCCCGTGGTGGATTTTCAACAAAATAAAGGCTGGAACTACTTCACTATTAATCGGGTCTGTATATTTTAAGAATAGCTTAGACATATTGTATTTACTAAACATGTTACAGGACCCTCTTGATCATTTTAAAACACTACATAATTACGACATTATTATACTGGGAGGAGACATGAATGCTAAGGTAGGTCAAGCTGATCTGTGGCTTGAGGAAATCTTCAACGGTCTGGCACTAAACAAAGTCATGAGCACTACTGATCATGCGACCTGTGATAGAGGCATTAAATTACTAGAGTTCATGGGAGACAACAACTTCGTCCTCATCAACGGAAGAACTGATAATGACACACCAGCCCAACCAACATTTGACGAGAGAGGCTCCTCTATAATTGATCTGATCTGGGTCAATGTCACATGTCTGCATTATATACTAGACCTGGAAGTACTCATTGAACCCACTCTTTCCGTTCATAGGCCAGTCTGCCTCTCTATCAACATTGAGGTGAGCAGCCAAGATGATACCATGACAATAACCATTCCCCGCCCAATCACGAAGGTCAAATGGTCAAACAGTAAAAAGAAGGATTTTCAGAGACTTCTAAGTTCAGCTGAACTCCCATGCACTGACAGTCTACATGAACACCAAGTATATGATACTCTGCGTAACACTATATTGCGAGTTGCAGATCAAGCTGGTATTTTAATCTCCAAAATTCCTCCTTCCGCGCAATCCTGCCCATCAAACCCATGGTTTGATGCTAGCTGTAAACATGCTAAAAGGAATTTCCGCAAAGCACTGAAGGCATACAAAACAAGCCAACTGGACCCTACTCTAAAAAACAACGTCACAATCTGCAAAAGAGCGTATAGAGAAATCTGTACTCTCAAGAAAAAGGACTATTACCAACAGATCAAGGATGCTTTTGCTAACCTATCAGACCCAACTAGCTTTTGGGCTGCTGTAAGAAAGTACAGCTATAAAGGCGGCGTGAGATCGTCAATTCCAATCAGTAAATGGAATGAATTTTATGCGTCTATTCATCAACCCCGCAGCCTGCTATATCTTTCTCCTACCATGCCTAGAAATGAAGTACTTGATTCTGAAATCACATTTGATGAATTGGAGTCTGTACTCGCCACATTAAAGCATGCCAAAGCAGCAGGACCTGACCTGCTTACCAACGAGCTGTTCCAAAACCTTACTTACCCATGGAAAAACCTAATACTGGATCTATTCAACCGCATACTAGAAGACCAAATTGTACCTGAGAACTGGAGTAACGCGCTGATGACAATGATATATAAAAAAGGGAATAAATCTGACCCTGCAAATTATGGAGGCATCGCTCTAGTAAATACAATAACAAAAATATTTACCCAAATTTTAAAGAAAAGATTCGTTAAATAGATGGATTCCGAAAAAATTCTCCCTGACTCGCAGTGGGGCTTCAGAAAAGGACGCAGCTGCACCGACGCCATCTTTATACTGCACAGTATTATCCAGTTAAACTTACGACATAATGATGGTAGGGAAATATTCGGAATTTCTGTGGATTTTAAAAGAGCTTTTGACTCAGTGCCGCATCAGCTCCTATGGCAAAAACTCAACCAACGTAATGCCAGCAGTAAATTTATCAACATACTTATCTCACTCTACGAATCCGCATTTTTTCAAGTCAAATGCGACGGCGAGCTTTCAGATAAGTTTAAGGTAACCAGAGGTGTCCTACAAGGAGAATCGATGAGCGCTGACCTCATCATATTTTTTCTCTGCGACTTCGAAGACTTCTTCCGAAATAGAAACCTATATGGCCTGAACATAGATGGACAATCTGACCTGATTACGCTCTTATACGCTGATGATACCACGATCTTTGCACACTCTCACCTGGATGTCTCAAGGAAACTCAAGGCTTTAGAAGACTACTGCTCCTCCAACGGCCTGGAAGCCAACTATAATAAAACAAGTATCATGATATATAAAGCAGCTGGTAGACATAGACAAATTCCTGATAGGTTTCAAACA
Source organism: Cotesia congregata (assembly GCA_905319865.3). Lineage (NCBI taxonomy): Eukaryota > Metazoa > Arthropoda > Insecta > Hymenoptera > Braconidae > Cotesia > Cotesia congregata. The sequence continues at coordinate 15,588,039 of CAJNRD030001118.1, forward strand.
TAGAAGGGACATAAACTAGAAGTAGTCAATTCTTTAGTCTTCTTAGGTGTCAAGATATCGTCATCCACTCTAGGACTTGCTGCACTGAACTCAGCTCTACTCAAGGCTAAATGCGCAACTGGAACTGCCATCTCTATACTTTCAAAAGCTAAATGTGACTACTGGGACGCATACAACAAACTATATGAAAGTTTAATATCTTCTGTTCTACTATATGCCTTCCCGGCATGGGGTCTACGCTATCGCAACTCCCTCGAAGCCGCGCAATGTTTTTTCAACAAAAAACTGTTACACCTACCACGTAACACTGTAGACTGGGCTGTTAGAATAGAGTTCAAGCTGACACATGTCGCTTGGAAAGCTATGATGCTGCTCTGGACCTGGCTCATCAAAAAACTACGTGACAATGATTCGTCTCTTCTAAAAAAATGTCTACTCAGAACCTACAACCTCGCCAAAAGCACAACTACAGTAACAAAACTCAATTGGGCAAACCAACTAAGAGAGTTCCTAACAGAATGTGATCATGCCTATCTGTTCAACAACCTAGATCCTGATTATTGGAAAACCAAAACAGATCCATCTTCAGCAGATATAACACCATACTAAGAAATAGAGACTTTGATGCTTACAAATGCTCTTCTTCGGCACAACTAACAATCCCAAGATCGTTGCATGACACTGTACCTACCTACCTTCAGCTAAGATACTCTCTCTTAATCAAACGAATATTCACCCAACTAAGACTTGCTAACAAGTATATCTGCTATCTATCACTACACAATGTGTCTTGTAAATTGGATCCAACCGGAATGTGCCCACTGTGCAATAAACAAGAACCAGATGACATTGAACACTTCATATTAAAGTGTCCGACCTTTACTCCCTACAGAGACCACTATCTTAGGCCTCATTTCTCTATTAGTGCAATACAGATACTAACGGTTGAAAACGAACGCAGCATCCTAGCCGTATATAACTTTACAAGGAAGTGTATGCTACTCAGGGCATGGGCCCTCCAGCAATAGACAATCGGTTCCAATCTTATTAGCTTACATCTCTCCTTATCGTCTGAATTCTCATAAATACAATCTTAATAAAACTTAAAGTTAACTTCTCTTACTGTCATGATGTATAACTTTTTTTTTCTTTTCTTTATGTTTAATACATTGTTAATTTAATTTATTATGCCCAAGGAACCTCTTGCTAAAAGTTGTATATTTCTACTCTTAATGCAATAAATAAAAATAAAAAATAAATAAATAAAATATACCAATTCGTTTTCAAGGATCCATCACAAGTCCGGATCACTCTCAAATCCAAAAATGGTATACTCCCATCATTCTCCAGCTCCATGGTGAATTTAATTTTCCTGTGATAACTGTTAAACACACCCAAAACCTCATCAAGAAAATCTTCAGGTATAGCCGCAATCGAATCATCCACATAAATCTTCAGTATTTTAATATCAAACGGTAATCTTTTAACAATTTCCGTCATTGCATCATTTACCACCAAGTTTGCCAATATTAGACTCGCCGGATTTCCCATAGCGCTGCCATCAAGTTGTTTGTAGATATTGCCATCATACGAAAAGTAACTACTTGTAAAGCAATACTCCACCAATTCGATGATTAACTCCATTGGCAATCCAACTATCTTGGACCAGGCATTCCAGTTTTTTCTAATGATGTTAATCACAAGCTCTTGCAGTATGTTCGTAAATAACGATACCACATCAAATGACACCAGTCTAAAATTTTTAGGAATCTTCTGCAGTTTGATATATTCGACAAATTCACGAGAGTTTTTTAAATTGAATTTAAAGGTTTTTACGACAGGGCTTAAAACATTATGTAAGTACCTGGATAGTTTATATCCTAGTGATGAAATACAGCTTACTACTGGTCTTAAACAACAACCTGACTTATGAACCTTTCTCAAACCATAAAGCTTCGGTGGGAGTGCTTGTCTCGTCATTAAGGATTTTCCATCTCTTCTGAGATAAACTTCCTCTCCTTCAATCTATTTCATTGTGTCCAGGTCAGACAAAGGAAACAACACGGTGATCATGTTTAGAGAAGAGTATAAAGAAAAAATGGGAGAAATGTTAGAAGATATTGAGACATACAGCATACTACCGAGGGATCCTACAAACAGATTCAAGGATATTGCCAATAAGTTGGTGAATAGGTCTTTTACGATATCAATTAGGTGAAGGCGAGTTTGACGAGATTAAAAGATCGTGTAGCTGTTAGTGATAAGTTTGGAGTTGTATACAAGATACCATGCCAATGTGGTAAATCGTATATTGGACAAACTAGACAACATCTTCATAAAAAGGTCTCACAACATAAATATAACTGCAAAAGAATTAACATCGTTCAGCAGGAGATAAGGGACTCGTTAGATCCAGCCAATAGCAGCACAGCTTTATCATTGCACCATTTCCACACGGGACATCAGTTTGCTTTTAATGAAGTTTCTATCTTAGATGAAGAGGACCATTGGATGAAGAGGAACATAAGTGAGATGTGTCATATAAAAATCAACAACATAGTTAATAAAAGATCGGACACGCAAAACCTGAATTGTGTATACAATTCGGTTTTGAGAATACTATAATTTGAATTTATATGGTTTCACATCAGGAACATTAGATGGCGCCACAGGAGTTACCAACGGTGTTGAAGAGTGAGAGAGAGAGCTAGACTGATCAGTTGTTGTGTTTCGGAAATTGATTTGGACGGGTGTAATTTTATTTTTATTGTAAAATTTATATAAATTTTATTTTAATGCTCTAGTTAATTAATAATGTAGGAGATAGGCAGGGTTTAATAATATAATTGATAGAAGAGTTGTTTAAATTATATGCAATGTTTATTCAGAAGTAGAAATTGTATATATGTATATTACGCGAGGTGTATAGACTTGATGACTAGATACGAATGGTTAGAGAAAACGTATAGGCCGATATGCATGCACGCGTGTGTATATGTCGACGCAACTAGCATGCGCGATGAATCGACGACCGTCGCAGTGTGAGTAGTATACGTGTGAGTATTACTATCTCCAACAAATAATTGTTAAATTGTTGAGTATTAAAAGTAGTGTGATATGATACTAATAACAAAAAGAAGTTTAAGTCGATTAAATGCCGATATTATTATACATAAATTTAACAATCGATGTTTGTAATTGAGGTAATTTTATTAGTGTTTTAAATTAGTTTAATTTGATCTGTTAATTAAATTATTACTAATTGTTGTGTATGTATATATATGATGAAGATGTAATTATGATTATTGTCTGTTGTTGTACCTGAGAAAGCTGCAAAAGTGGCGAAACGTTGTATGAAAATTAAATAAACATCAAGTATTAAATATCCTGAAAATAAGAACCGTTTTTAATATATTACAAATTATGGATAAGAACGCTAATAACTTTCATTATTTTGATTATTGAAAATTATTTATTGAGATTTTGGCAAATTTAAGATTTATATACCCGTGGATAATTTTTCGTAATTTATTTTATGTTGAAATAAATTACTTGTTAATTACACCGGCACACAAAAAAGAAAGTTGTCTGTACACCGGACGCCACCTATATACGGGCATGGTAATCGAACCGCTGAACACGAATTTCAAGTCAGTTTAGGCCATCCGGGCTTCAATTTCGAGGAAATTGCAAAAAACCCCCAAAAATAGCGAAAATTCGATGTTTTTGGCAAAAAAAATTTTGAGATCTAATGCAAGCATAATTTTCATGTATTTTGATCTGTTCAATACTAATTTCGATCGTACTTTGATCATAAACCGTTTAAGTCTAAAAAAATCATAAAAAGTCATCAAAAATTATAAAAATCATCAAAAATTGCAAAAATCGAAGAAAATTGGGATTATCTTGGTATAAAAAATTTTTTGGACCCGGATTGACGAAGTTTTTCATGTAATTTAGTCTGCTTGATCTGATTCTGCAATAAATTTGGCCCATAGTCCCCTCAAACATTCATAAAATTGCAAAAAATCGATTAAATAGAAAAAAATTGCTGCTGAAAAAATGGAAAAAAATCTTTTAAACACAATTAAATAAATTTCTTGTATTTTTTATCAACAAAATACTAGATTAAAATCTGAAAATGCAAAAAAATTGTAAAATTTATAAAAATGACGTATAAACAGAATTAGAAGAATGATTTTCCCAACTTTCAAACTGTTTTCCGGTGGTATCGAGCTTTAATCTATCTGAAAACGTTCTGCGGTTTTTCACCGGCTGAAACTCCGCACAAACGTAACAAAATAGATCAGGACTCTTATTGCATATTAGATGGGAATTGCTCCTTGTAATACTATACTCTCCAATAGCCAAGTTTTCCACTACTAAAGAGCTGCAGTCGCTGGATGACGACGCCTGCGGGCCTGCTTTCTCATCCTGACCAGACGCCGATACTGGGTTTCCGAATCCCTGCATCGTAAAGTACTCACCACTTGTACCTGCCATGATGGCACACACGCCGTTAACCCAGGGACTCTGCTAGATGGTTCTGTTGCCCACCGTCACCCCGAGGAGGTGCCCTGGTTGCAAGTACAAGCGATCATGCAATGAAATGAAGTCTGCACATCGAAGAAATTAAAATCCCAACACGATGGCAAATTTTTACTAAATAAAGGAAAAGGTGGAAGAAGAGGTATCCACATCGTAGATCATTTGAGAATGAAACAGTATAATACACTCGAAAAACCGTTAAAAATTAAATTTTCATACATTCTTGGATCTTAATCTTGTATTTTAGAAATAAAAAAATACAAGAAATTTCTTTAATTGTGTTTAAAAGATTTTTTTCCATTTTTTCAGATGCAATTTTCTGCTATTTAATCGATTTTTTGCAGTTTTATGAATGTTTAAAGAGACTATGGGCCAAATTTATTGCAGAATCAGATCAAGCAGATTAAATTTCCTGAAAATCTTCGTCAATTCGGTCCACAAAATTTTTTATACCAAGATAATCCCAATTTTCTTCGATTTTTGCAATTTTTGATGATTTTTTACAATTTTTTTAGATTTAAAACGGTTTATGATTACAGTACGATTGAAATTCGTATTTAGCAGATCAAAATCCATGAAAATTATGCTTGCATTAGATCTCAAAATTTTTTTTCTTGCCAAAAAATCGAATTTTCGCTATTTTTTGGGGTTTTTTGCAATTCACTTTCGACGAATGTTATTCGTCTAGTCGGAAAATTCCACGCGGTCATTTTATATTGAACTCAAGTTCTGAAAATTTATTTAATAATTTTAATTTCATCATTTTATAAAAAATTCTTTTGAATTTAGTTAATTACGTGGATTATTAAATCCGGGAATTTTAGTTAATTTAAAGTTAATGGATGAAATTTTATAAGAATATCTTAGATAATTGAAATTAAAACTACGAGTAATAATTGAAGTAAATAGTTCGTCGAATGTTCCGGAATTTTCCTTATGCTGAGTATCAAACTCGTGGTAAATTTGGAATAAGTTTAGGCGTCGGTTATAGTCCGGAATTCTTGAGAAATAAATTATCAGTTGTGAAAATGATTTATGATTTTATTTGCTAGCTAATGACTAAAAATATTAAGTAAAAGTTAATGTAGTAAATTTTGATATTAAATTTTGTAATAATTCCTTTTAGAAGTCAAAAAAAATAAAGGTAAAATCAGTGTGTGTGAAGACACGTGGGTTATGTGTATGTGAGTGTAATATCAGCGTTCCCTCGTATACGACAGTCTCTGTGTGAGGTGTTTCGTTGATTATTTAGTTAAGGTGTAAGGTAGTGAGCCGTCAACGGGGATCCTTCGCATACGACAATCTCTGTGCGGGGTGGTTCTTGTTGGTATTGTTTTAAGTTTTGTCAAATCGTGAAGTTTAGTTCTGGTTAGCCGTTAGTAGGCTAGACGACCCCTGCATACGACAGTCTCTGTGCAGGGTAATCATAATAGTTCTGGTTAGCCGTTAGTAGGCTAGATTAGTTGTAAGGTTTAACAGCGTTCCCTCGCATACGACAGTCTTTGTTCGAGGTATTTCGCTGGCTACTTAGATAAGGGTCTGGTCAGCCGATAGTTAGGCTCTAGTGTTAAGTTAGTTTTAAGTGAGTCAGTGTACGTGCGAGTGCACGAGTTGTTAAATTATTTGGTTAAATAAATTTTAGTACCGTTGAAAATAAAAATTTATTTATTTCAGATCACCTTCCTCCACACTCTCTCCCTGGAGATATTAAGCTCTCAGCTCCGTTTCCGGTTCCAGGAACCGAGATAAAAAATCCTGGTGGCACCCTTTCTTTATTAATATTAGCTTTAAATTTGTTGTTTAATTGTTTTTATTAATTTAAATGAAGGGGCTAAATGAACAGTGAAACAAAACCGTTGCACTTTCATAACTTTTCAACGGCTTGACCGATTTCATCGTGGTTGACGCTTAACTAAACTTAGATTTTGAATACCATTTGGGTCGATTCAGAAGGGAAGATTTTAAGAAATCTAAAAAAAACTACGAAAAAAAATTAGGAAAACGGTTGACCCTGAAGGCCATCCTATTCTTTCCCGCTTCACAGCATTATTTATATTTGTTAAAAGTGCTAGCCGTAAGATGGACGGTGTGGCTTAATGTATATAGAATAAGTGAAAGGAAATTTAGTATAGACCGGATAGCTCAAATGGTAGAGTAGCCGACATGTCTTCGGAAGGTTCTGGGTTCGAATCCCAGTCCGAGCTATCTAATAATTTTTTCTCGCATATTCTATACACTCACATTAAGATGATCCTCTCCACAATCCTTTCTCAATCTTTTCCTACCAATTATCCTGTTACGTGAATTTTGGAACGCTTCACGTAATAATTATCCGTAACTCCTATTCTTTCCCGCTACACAGCATTATTTATATTTGTTAAAAATACATACAATTACATTTTTTTAACAAATATAAATAATCCTGTGAAGCGGGAAAGAATAGGAGTTACGGATAATTTATTACGTAAAGCGTTCCAAGATTCACGTAACAGGATAATTGGTAGGAAAGGATTGAGAAAGGATTGTGGAGAGGATCATCTTAATGTGAGTTTATAGAATATGCGAGAAAAAATTATTAGATAGCTCGGACTATCCTTTCAAGTTTCCGCTAGTTCCATACTTAAGCGCTTAAAATTGCACCTATGACGTTTTTGAGCTCTTTGAGCTCAAAAATACAATTTCTGTTCTTTTGAGCTCTCCGACCTCAAAAAGATAACTTTTTTTATGCTTTTGAGCTCTTTTAGCTTAAAAGTCTAAGAGGTTTGCTAAAACAATATTTTTTGAATTTTCAAACCGCAATAACTTTTGAAAGAATAAATCAATTTTCACGCCGTTGGCAGCATTCAACGCAGTCTTTCAAGCCTCATGAAAAATCTTTGAGTTTCAACTGATCAAACAAGGAATTTCGGAGTAATTCCGAAAAAACAATTTTTTTTGGTTTTCTTTCGTTCACGATATCCTTCAAACGAATCAACTGATTTTGACCGGATAAGCGGCAATCGACGTGGATTTTCAAGGTCAAAAGCTGATTAGTTTTTGGAGTTGATCCATAGAGCCGTTTAAAAGTTATTCCAGAAAAACCACATTTGAAGAAAATTGTTTTTTCAGTTTTTTGAAGATTTCTCAAAATCTATCGATCTGAATCGGTCCAAACAGTTTTTAATATTTAAGTTTGGTCAAGCCCTTTCGAATGCCACCAACCACGATGAAATCGGTTCAACCGTTCAAAAGTTATAAGCGGTTCACATATTTTCACACACACACACACACACACACACACACACACACACACACACACACACACACACACACACACACACACACACACGCGGCAGAGGAGAAACTGCTACCAGGCGCGTCTCCCCCGTAGCGGAGTCTTCAACGTCATTCTCATTCAAAGATTGAGTGTTCTCAGCCCCAACGTAAACTCCACATAATGGACACAAATGATGAATTTCGATAGGTATCGAATACTCATTAACAATTTTTTTGATATATTGACGTGAAAGCTAATGGGGTCTCAATCATAGCATCAATCAAATCAGCTATATGAGTGATTATAGCATTATCCAAATTTTTAGCTATTTGTGACAGGGAAAATCGAACTTCCCGGGGTCATTTTCGACCCCAATAATTGACGCACGGTAGGTAAGGGCTTTCCCTTACCGTTCGATTTTTTTTTTGACAAGAATTTCGACTAGTCACCGGGCGTGCAAATCACAGGTCCCTACTACTGTCCCCGAAAAACGAAGCGGGATGTAACGATAGGAAAGTTCGAGAGCCCGAGTGCGGGGTTATAAAAGAGCGTGCACGAAAATGATCGAGGCTTTTTTCCTTTTTCCTCTGGAAGCCAGTGGCCTGTTGCCTTTTGTATATCAGTGACCTTTTTTTTAAGACCAGTTTAAATTAGACAGTGCAGTCTTGGTAACTAAGAAGCAACTACGGAGGAGTTTTATCATGTTGTTTGGAAGTGGACAAGCCCTGATCGGGGGCCAGCATCGTGGGTTGAGACGACAAGACGCCAAGCAGCTGGGCCAGTCAAGTTGGACCGGAGTATCAATCGTCGTTGGTTAACAAAAGTTGAGTTACCAGGTATTTTTGAGTATTTTAGGTCAGAATTGATTAATTATTTAATTAAGAGGCTGAAATAATTAAAGTAAATTTCTCGAGCGGTCATTGCTACATTGGCAAGTTTGGTGCTTTGGAGATTTGTGCGTCAAGGTCATTTGGTTTGTTTTCGTTACTAGATATTTATCTTTAGAGAATGAAATTAATAGATTATTTGTGAATTTATGGTAGATAATTGAATCATTAATTTATTATAGGCCTGTTGGCTATAATAAATTAATTTAGTTAATAATTTCAAGATATAAAGAAAAGTGAATTTGTATAGTAAAGGAAAATGCGTAATTAAGTCAGTGAAGGTCATTCTAGTATGTTCTATAGTTGAAAATTTTGAATTGAGCCGCTAAGATATTAACAGTTGATGTTTAGAGTTTTGTTTAGAAAAGATTTAATTTAGTAAATTTTGTTACGAGTTCAGTAGAATTTATTAATTGAAAATATTAGCAGAAAATTTAGTAAGTGAACTAGTACAGAAATTTAGTGATTATTTAATGTAGTTGAATTTATTTGCAGTAAATCAGTGTTGAAGTGAAATTTAGTAGATTATAATAGTATGGTAAGTTTTGGAAAGTTTAATTTAGGCCGGTGGATAATGAAATTGAATTGTTAATTTAGAAAAGGTGCATAATGAATTTATTAAGAAATTGTTTGAATTTAAAGATAATTTATTAGAAAATCTCGATAAAGTAATTCGGTGAATTTAGTAAATTTAGTAAATCTGAAAATTGGATTTTATTTATGAATAATTGTTGAGAGGTTATTTAAGAAGATTTAAGAAATGGATTTAGATAATAAGAAATTTATGAGTAATTAAATTTAGTAAACCAGAATATGTGCAGAGTTTTGTTGAAGAATTGTGAATTATGATAGGATTAAAATTTGGAATTTTAGTTCAGTAGTGATTTAGATAAATGAATAAGAATTAAGAATGAATATGAATTTGGAAGCTTTTTATGAAATTTAGGAAATTTTATATTGTCAGTTATTCCGTCAAATAACGAGGGTTTTAAGTAATTAAGGAATAGAAGATAGACGCGTAATGGTCTATATTTGAAATAAAATTTAAGAATCTAGATGCGTAATGGTCTATGATTGAATTAGGAATTTAAAGATAGATGCGTAATGGTCTATGATTGAATCAGGAATTTAAAGATAGATGCGTAATGGTCTATAATTGAGTTAAGAAATTAAGAAGATAGATGCGTAATGATCTATGTTTAAAAGAATTTAATGATATTTAGTTTATAAGGATTTTTGGCAAGTGCCTGTTGAGAAAGCGTTTCTCGGAAATTTTGTATTAAGATTTTAACTGTAAAACTGTCTTGTTATTTTGTTAATTCTTAAGGTTTATTTTTTATTGTTTAATAAATTCGATGAACTAGATAAAATTGTCCTCAGTATTTATTTTCAGCCTATCTCAACTTCTCACGACCCGACTTTCCTGCTCGTGCTCTTCCGGTTTCTGGGACACCGCGAAAATAATCCCAGTGGCGCCCTTTTCATAAGGAAAGGGGTGACCAATTGAACAGGGTTAACCACCCCGTTACATATTTTTGTAGCTAAAATTAACAGAGTTCTTATTAGAACGTCGACAGTATAGGTACTATTTTCTTTATAACTATTAATAGTACTGTTTAAATCTTGATCATTTATTTGCTCATCAGAGTTATTATGCTGAGGAGAACCAATATAAACGTGAGCATCATTGTCACCGGCTAACCTTTCGCTATTGTCTTCATCTTCACTTCCGGAAGAATCATCTGATGAATTTTCGTTGCTAAACGAATAGTAGTTGTAATTATGGTAATTCTCATCAGATTCATTTCCCTGTAAGATTATTTGAAATTAATTAAATATTTAAAAAATTGCTGAAATGAAAGTTTGATTTAAATTTGGATTTCACTAAATTAAATTTAAAAAAAAATTGAAGTCAATGTATCATTGATCACTAAGAAAAAAAATACTTTTATTAAGAAAATTTTCTTGATACAAGAATTTATGCTCTTGAAAATTTTCAATAATATTTATTCTTAGCTTAAGAAATTGTTAAATTAATTGAAATAATTTTTACTCAATTTAAATAAAGCTAATCTTTTGTTTATCTATTATCCAAAGATAAATATTAATGTTCTTCTCTTTAGAAATTAATAATTAATAATAATAGAATATTTGATCGTCAGCGAGTTTCTTGAGCCAAAACATCGTTAAATGAGCTGAAGTATTTTTTTTTCTCAGTGATGCAGATTTTATCTGTAAAAAAAGATAAATTTTAAACTTTAGTCAGAACTGTTATGATGTGAGTTATTAATGTTATTCTTGGAATAACTGCAATTAATACTTAAAAATATAATTCACTACAAAATTGTGTTGAATTTTAACACTAATTTTGTGTTGACTGTATTTAACACAATATTTTTACTGTGTATGACTACCTAAATGGACTTAAATCATAAATATGCTAATTGGCTTTTAATTTTATTGAAAACTCTGCTTATTAATTTACTCACAGATCCAATACTCACAAATCATTTGTCAATAAAATTTCACGTCACCAGTTAAATTGCATTATTAACACAATAATCTAGTATAAACATTTGGTCGGAAAATATTTTGTGGTGAGTAGTTGGTCATTAAGTTCACTATTGTTAAACACTTGGTAACATACCTCATTTTCGGGAACACCATAATCAGGCTCATTTCTCTCATCAATATTATTTTCAGGAATACAATTCGTCGAAACGTTGCCCTCATCAACAGTGTCATTCATTGTTGAAGATAAAGAAGATTGCTCGAGAGAATCCATTTCAATTTCATGGTGATCTTGTACAGCTTGTAGCTCCGGTAAGCAAAATAACGGCATGAGATTCACTGTAAAAACTCCAAGAACTATGGTGAGTTCAAGTGGGACTCAAATTTATGTTATGATAAAAATATATCAGATAAAGATGAAAGTATTTTTGGAATTAATCTTACGTCAGGCGCAGTGCTTTCTGTTATATTGTTGTCATCAGATGGATGATCGGCGCTGTAGAAAATATTATTAGATTAGAATATTTTACTCGCAAAATGTAGGAAAATATATCATACCTAACTGAGGAATTCCTAGATCGCTCTCTAGCTTTCCAATAATTCTTTGTTCTTTTTGGAACTTCAGCATCACTACCGAATAAAAGATGTTTTTTGTATGGACCACGTTTCTTAGATGGGGGCATAATTTTTATTGTCCTATAATACCAAACTATTGAAATTGTAATAGAAAAAAAAAAAGAATCGAAAAATTGACAAGACGAAACTGACTGAGCAGTAAAAAATATGCAAACGAACGAACAGTTAAAATTTAATAAAATACATGGTGATATAAACATTTAGATGAAACGGAGTAAGTATTTTGGTTATACAAATCCACTTATTACCGTCTGACATTGATTTACAGCTCACCTGAAAGAGGGAGCCAGAGTCGCAAGTAAATTTATATAGCATACGCAGTGTACTAGAGAAAAAAGTATAGAGTGTTTATTTCAACGAATGTCTCTACATGGCTTCAATACCATTTTGTATTTCAAAGTGAACAACATCAAAGTTATAAATAAAATAAACTAACAATTAACCCTCGATTTATTAAAAAAAAAAAAATAGGACAAAAAAAAATTGTTTATATTTGCGTGGTTGTAATGAAAAATTCATATAATAAATTCTAAGTTAGTGTTTGTCTATTACCGCCAAAACCCAGCGTTGAGTTGTTACTTTCAGACCGCGGAAAGCGCCATTTTGAGTTCAATCTTCAACTGCAGCTCATGTTCTTTCTATGCTTTCCTTGCGATACGTTATAATTTATTCCGCTAACCATTAAAATTTATTAAAAATATTAAATATGACAAGGTAAATGTTGCAATTACTGTATTTATTTATTCGAAACTATTTTGAATTATAAGTTGATCATCATATTTATGTTGTAGCAACTCAGGTGAATTACTGGCTTTGGTTAAGTGGGTGGGTGGTGTTGATGATAAAAAGTATACCACTGGGATTAACGTCGCACACATTAAAAACTTCAATGAAAAAAAAATTCCTGGATGGCGAAGAAGATCCAGAAAAGGTTTACGTCGTAGAGTGGCATGACGGGCCAGAACCTCTTGGAGGTCGGATCTGTTATAACGCTAGAGTTATTGCAATCTTAAGTAATTTTATTAATTAATAATTTCTAATAACAAATCACATACACTTCAATTCAATTAATAATTATGTTGTTTGTAGAAAAAATTACTGTTTTAGAAAAAAAATTTAAAGCATTGGATGGCATGCAGTCACCAAGACGAGTAGATCCAAAGCTTTTTGATAAGGATGTCTCTCTGAAGGCTAAAGAGCCACAGAAACCAGAGAAAAAAAAGAGAAGCTTATGGTGAATCAAGCTCGAGTATGTTGAAAGAGCTTCAAAAAAGTAATACAGAAAGCACTGATAATGGTAAAAACACGAAACGAAAGGTAAATCATAAAGTTTGATAAATATTTTAATATTTTGAGCAACTAAACAATTATTATCATTATTATCAAATTTTTTTATTTAATAATCGATTAGACAGAATTACATGATTCGGAGGTAGAGATTTATGAAGAGATTATTTCATTGGTTGACGATCCTGATACAGCTGGTGCGAATAATGATTGTAACATTTTATCGTGTATTAAAGATAAAAATTCTCATCAAGGTATAAATATTTACAATCAAAATTTGTTGAATTAATATTTGATAAAAAATGTTTATTGATTTTCGCCGAAATAGATGCATGAATTTAATTTTTTTTGCTGTTGAAATTTTAATTTACTTTAGCCAAGTCAAATGAATTGTCGACAGCGGGCACTTCACCAGCAGACGGTAAATTTTCTCCTACGCATCATTCTTCTCCTAAAACTAAATCGAATCCAGAGAAAGGAAAAATGGTACTTTTAATATTTTAATTATCTACTGAACGAGTTTTAATATATTAAAACAAAATATGAATCTTGATAATTTTTGTTCTTTGTAGAAAGAATTGGGACTTCCAGGATCTGGGGTATTTATACCTGAAGCACAATTTAATGTAGCCGAAAGGGCCCAATCTGCGACCGCCATGGCTACTTCTCTTTTGATGTCGGTTTTCCCTCGAAGTGTCATTGCTAACAGCAACTTGAGAGGTGGAAAACCTAAGACAAAGAATTCTACTGTCCAGCATAGCGCTCTTGATTCTGACAAACTAACGGCAATACATGGTAAATTTCTATTTTATTTAAAAGTTTTTTTAATATTTTGTGAGTATTAATTAATTTAAGTAATTTAAATTGCAATTTTTAAGATCCATAAAGGGTAAGTTTTTATAAATTTACATTCTATAAATTTTCATATTAATATTCGTTTTTAGACGCTGTAGAAAAACGTTTTAAGCGTAGGTACAATAAGAGTGAAGTAAACCGTGCGATAAACGTTAAGTGTAGTAGAGTCAGAAGTGAGAAGAAAGAAGCAAAGGTATTCTCAATAAAATTTAATTTAAAAAGTAAAATTATATTATATTAAAGTTTTAATTATTAATAATTATTGAATTATTTCAGGTTCAAGAAGGAGCTAAAAAACCAAACTTATTACTATTAAATTTTTATATTTTCTCACCTTTTGTTTTTTTTCCTCATTATGATCTGCTTCATTGATTTTCTTCTGTCATGTTATGATTTCGTTTAAAACTTACCTTTGTTTATTGTTTTATTTTTGTATCAAAAAGTTACATTATATTCATTTTTTTTTTTTTAATTAAAGTGTATAACAGTACTAAATATTTTATGAGCATGTTTCGATAAATAAAATGATAATATTTTCATGAATAAAAAAATTAAAAATTAAGAACATATATGTGTCTAAAAAAATAATTGATTTACAGATAGGACGCAAAAGTTTTCAGATTATTAAACGCTTGATAATTATTTATATACATATATTTATTTTTATGCAGAATGAAAAATATGTGCAAATGTACATATTTTTTTTACTCGTATATATACTGGTATACATTGTGCTTGAATATATCAGCATTTCATGCGGTATATTTACTGGTATATATCAGCATCGCACGCGGTATATATACCGCGAATATAGAAGCATCGCATGCGGTATATATACCGCGAATATAGCAGCATCGCACGCGGTATATATACCGCGTATATATCAGCATCGCACGCGGTATATATACCGCGTATATATCAGCATCGCACGCGGTATATATACCGCGTATATATCCTTTCGTATATATAAGTGGGCAAAAAATTTATATCCCTGTATATATACAATATATATACTCGGATATATACGCAGTTTATATACTCGGATATATACCACGTATATATCCGAGTATATATATTATTTTCATGGGGAGGTACAGAAGTAATTGTTGGCTCGTCTCAGTTGAATTTTGCTGATCAACGTACTGAACTCGTTCTTGATTGAGTAAGCTGGTGCTGTATCGAAGAGTGACCTTGGGATTATAATTTTTTATATTTCGAAGAAAAATGGAATTTTTCCTGAAAAATTCCCTAAAAAGATGATTATACACAAAAATTAACTTAGATCGTGTAGAGGCACGTGTTGTTTTAAATTAAAAAAAAAAAATTTTTTTCAGTGTTTTTTCATCAAAAAGAAGCTTTTTAGAGGCGCCGCAAAAAAATTTAATTTTTAACGACCACCCTAACGGACAAATGAATCTATCTTTTCTTGACGAGTCGATGACTTAAACTCTAAATGAGCATTAGACTTGGCATCATTTCTTATCACAAATATTTGAGCGGTAAAAGAAGTATTACATAATTTACATTTAGCTTTATGTATATTTCCAGGATCTGGAGTTAACAATTAGCGAAAGTCTGGTTCCTTCAACTAACTATCTCTAAATTTTTGTGACGTTTTCGTGTTGACATGGATTTTTTTCTGCGGTGGTGTATTTTCATCTGATGATTCGTCGCTCATTTTAAAATTAAGGGGGTATTCTAGTGTAGAGGCATGAATTTCGCCCGGTTTTTGAAGCGCTCTACAAAGGAAAAAAAAAATATTTTTACTATCAATTTTTTTATCATTTGTTTATTGATTTGTTATTAATACATAAAAAAATTAATAAAAAAAAAAAATTAAAATTTACAAAGTTACAAGTAGTCAAAGTGGGGGGTCTAAATAAAAGAGGGTGTCCTGGCGTGCATTCTTCCAACCCTCCTGGTGATCTGAAAAACAAAAACCAGACGGATTCTTAATTATTATAAATGTCGCTATCATATCACCCTTGGATAAGTTAAAAAAAAATTTTTTTACAAAATGGCGGAAGTTTGAAAAAAAAAAATTTTTTTTTTTGCATGTTTTTTAACAATTCCGAATTTTTTAAAAATACTAAATGAGAAGTTATATTTTTGGGCAAGGGCCACCCGATGAAGAGATGTATAAAGAACATCCTCTCCAAATTTGAAGTAAATCGGTCCATTAGAACTCGATATATCCTTACCGCCAGCTCGAAAAAAGTAGTTTCGAGAAAAACGCGTTCAAAGTTTTGAGACAAGTTTTCGACAATTTTACTTATAGAATGATACAGAATACTTACATATTTTTAATCAGCTATTCCTCTTGAACACAGGATCAATGTTGAAAGCGTGGTAAAAACAGAAAAAAATTCTAGAATACAATAACCGTAATTGTTATTAATTATAACTTCCTCATCCTGCGAATTTTTTAATTTTGCTGCAGATGCACTAGTGAAACTGGTTTCTTCTTCTACAGTAAATTGATTACCTGAAAATCTCCTTTTTTTTGATCTGCATGGCCGTGCAGAACTAAATTTCGAAGATTTTCTATCCATTTTACAAAATTTACAAAATAATTTTCACTTCAAGAATAAACACGTTGTCAGAGCTAGTACTTCCACTCAGTATAAAGGTTACCTCAAAACTAACTTAAAATGAAACTAAAAGGACAATATTCCAACAAAACCAGTTTCTATGACCTTCAATTAAATATAGATTTAACTTAAAAGGGATACAATACAATAGAAAAGGACCTTCATAAGTAGGGACTCGGGAACGCCCAGCGTCTTTTGTCAACTTGTAGCGGTCAGACCGGAACCGATGCCACGTCACTAAAACGGCTATAACTCGTGAAATAATAGGAATATTAAAGAATCCTTTTAAACGCATATTCTTGAATGCCTAAACTTTGGAAATATGAAAAAAAAAAATTTTTGATTTTTCCAAAATTCTACACTAGAATACCCCCTTAAATCTCAACTTATTGGAATCCTTGGAGAAATTCAAAGGTGTATCAGAATATAATCGAGATGTCGGATCCTCAAGATTCAACTCATCCTCGGTCGAAATTTCCTGACACTTCCGCGGTCTGTCCCTCTTTCCGGAGACTACCGTGGTTTTCTGTGGGCTTAAGCTAAAGGACTCGATGGGAAGGCCTGCATCGAGGGTTGAATTCTTATTAGTCTCAGTGGGAAGGCCTGCACTGAGTTTTGAATTGAGATTCTGTTTAGCTTGTTGGGCTCGTGTAGTGACATTAATTGGGTTCGGGGCATTTCGAGAAAAGGCGTCGGCATTTGTATTGACTTTACCGGGTTTGTAGACCACTTTGTAGTTAAAATCAGCAAGACGGAGGCGCCATTTGAGTACGCGGGAGTTCCCTTCTGTTGCCGATTTGAACCAAACGAGAGGTTGGTGGTCAGTGACAATAGTAAACGAGCGCAAATACACATATGGGCGGAAATGTTTCACTGCTTGAACCATCGCTAACGCCTTGTTACGGCCTCGCGTAACCCCTTAATGTTCGATTAATTGGTCAACGAAAAAAAAAAAACCTAATTAATAAAGGAATTAAGAACTACTGCATCGCTGGACCCCTAAGAACCGCCCGCCCCAGGCCCCTCAACTTCTCCCTCGGAGTAGACTAGAGGGAGGCGTAACTATTATGTTAATAGTTAGAGGCGCCATAACTATTGTGGGAGGGCCCTAAGAAACGTATATTGCGGGGAATCTATTGTCCTCCGCTGTTGCTACCCGGTCCCTGGTGAAAAAAAAAATTAAAACCGGAATAAATAATCTTGAACACAGGATCAATGTTGAAAGCGTGGTAAAAACAGAAAAAAATTCTAGAATACAATAACCGTAATTGTTATTAATTATAACTTCCTCATCCTGCGAATTTTTTAATTTTGCTGCAGATGCACTAGTGAAACTGGTTTCTTCTTCTACAGTAAATTGATTACCTGAAAATCTCCTTTTTTTTATCTGCATGGCCGTGCAGAACTATATTTCGAAGATTTTCTATCCATTTTACAAAATTTACAAAATAATTTTCACTTCAAGAATAAACACGTTGTCAGAGCTAGTACTTCCACTCAGTATAAAGGTTACCTCAAACTAACTTAAAATGAAACTAAAAGGACAATATTCCAACAAAACTAGTTTCTATGACCTTCAATTAAATATAGATTTAACTTAAAACGGATACAATACAATAGAAAAGGACATTCATAAGTAGGGACTCGGGAACGCCCAGCGTCTTTTGTCAACTTGTAGCGGTCAGACCGGAACCGATGCCACGTCACTAAAACGGCTATAACTCGTGAAATAATAGGAATATTGAAAAATCCTTTTAAACGCATATTCTTGAATGCCTAAACTTTGGAAATATGAAAAAAAAATTTTTTTGATTTTTCCAAAATTCTACACTAGAATACCCCCTTAACAAACGAATTCTTCATCCAACCTCTACATGACCACAGAATATTGAGGATAGTGTGTACATACAATCGAGGTTATATTTTAGTTTGGTTGTCACCTATTCCGACGTAATTGATACATTGTACACTACGAGCGCTGAATTGAAATGTATCCTACTATATCAACAGTGGATAATTTTTGCGCCAAAATACAAATTAAAAAAAAATACTTGATAAAATTATTAGCTATTAGTATTAGTAGTATAGCTGGGAGCGTTCGAGATATAGGCAATGTAGGAATCTACTTACCGACAGGGTGGTTTGTGTCCATGCTAAATTATCAACCATATTGTCAACCCTTTTTTATCATTTGACCATATTTTCAACCCTTTTTATCGACTATTTTGAATTTTAATCTCAGCCATTTTCCCGCCCTCTTTTTATCAACTATTTGAATTTTTATTTGCACCATTTTCCCGCCGCTTTGGATTCGCCATCTGGTAGCCGCTATTTTGAATTTCCGCCATTTTCTCACCCCCTTTTTGATCCGCCACGTGGTAGCCGCCATTTGCCATGACTACGTCACCCCTTTTGGCCCGCCATCTAGTAGCCACCAATTCTCGCGACTACATCACCCCTTTTGGCTCGCCATCTAGTAGCCGCCATTTTGACATGTCCACAACTCTTTCATCATCATTGTCCCCTGATTACATCAGCCACAATGTTGTCAGTTATTTCGTCAGCCTTTTTGTAAACAAGTCTAAACTTGTTAGTGACGTCATTTTCTGATGAAATTTTTTCTGATGCAACCCTTTATGCGCAATTGACCCCCACTTTTTCATCTTTATGGTGTTGGTGGTGGGGATTAATGATATAAAATCGGCTCACAACCGCGAGATCATCATTTAGTTTGGATTTGTTAGCCTGTGCACTTCAAGCTTACCAGTGAAAAATTTTGTGATTTAAATATTGAGAGAAGCATATTTAACCTGAAAATGGAATTGGTTGAGCTTAACAAAATCAATCTTACACCAGGATATCTACCTACGAAGAAGATCTACGAGTTGGAAGAGTGTGAAATCTACAAGATTAGTCAGTTGAAAACGGTCTCCACCAAGTTTGGCTTGAAATATGTCGCCACAATTGATACAGAATTTCAAATTTTTCTGTTTTGTCGAAAACTATCCAATGCGGATAATTCCCGTAATTGTTTTTGAAAATATGATGAAGTTGGGATTAGGAAATTAAATAATAATACTTGGAATTTTTGGGGAACAATTTAGAAAAATTTATTTGTCCCCAAAGGAGGAAAACCCAGCTAGGCTGGGAAAAAACCTCCTTGATGAAAATTATACAAGTAAGTTGTATGTGTGTAAGTGTGTGTGTATAAATTACGTTGCAATAACGCAATAGGGGTGAGCTCAGCCGCCGTATAAAGAAAATTATCGATAATTTGAATTTGTACTGTCCCAAGGCGGGAGCTAGGAATTTGAATTTGTACTGTCCCAAGGCGGGAGCTAGGAATTTGAATTTGTACTGTCCCAAGGCGGGAGCTAGGAATTTGAATTTGTACTGTCCCAAGGCGGGAGCTAGGAATTTGAATTTGTACTGTCCCAAGGCGGGAGCTAGGAATTTGAATTTGTACTGTCCCAAGGCGGGAGCTAGGAATTTGAATTTGTACTGTCCCAAGGCGGGAGCTAGGAATTTGAATTTGTACTGTCCCAAGGCGGGAGCTAGGAATTTGAATTTGTACTGTCCCAAGGCGGGAGCTAGGAATTTGAATTTGTACTGTCCCAAGGCGGGAGCTAGGAATTTGAATTTGTACTGTCCCAAGGCGGGAGCTAGGAATTTGAATTTGTACTGTCCCAAGGCGGGAGCTAGGAATTTGAATTTGTACTGTCCCAAGGCGGGAGCTAGGAATTTGAATTTGTACTGTCCCAAGGCGGGAGCTAGGAATTTGAATTTGTACTGTCCCAAGGCGGGAGCTAGGAATTTGAATTTGTACTGTCCCAAGGCGGGAGCTAGTAATATCTAATTAATTAGATGAACTGTCTCAAGGCGAGAGCTAATAATGTTCAATTAATTAGACGAATTGTCTCAAGGCGAGAGCTAATAATGTTCAATTAATTAGACGAATTGTCTCAAGGCGAGAGCTAATAATGTTCAATTAATTAGATGAATTGTCTCAAGGTGAGAGCTAATAATATTTAATTGTCTCTAGATGAGAGCTAATAATATTCAATTGATAACAGAATGTTAGTCAATTGAGTCTGATAATTTCGTGTAGAAATTAGTCAAATGATTTGAAATTGGAATTTAATTATTTATAAGTTAAATGAAATAAGATCGTAATTAAATGTCAATAATTAATTCAATGTAATTAATGGTTAATATCACGCGTCAATTATGGATTGACTAAAGCCGCGTGCCCGATGCAATCCTTTGTCACGGTGGCGCGTAATGGCCGCGTGGCATCACTAAA
>CAJNRD030001118.1:15616296-15641617 GCA_905319865.3 Cotesia congregata
AAAATGTGATTTTTACTTGTATACAACCTTAGTGTGTTTTTACAAGGAGAGGGTGGGGATTTCCACTATTTTCTCTCGCCTGTTTTTCCACTACGTACCACATTTTTTTCTCCTCCCCCCCTTTTTTTATTCCCACCCTCTCGGTGAGCTAGATTTCTTCACTCTACCCCACCTCAATGCGTTCGAGGTAGCGGCTGTGGCCGACTTACAAGTACTGTACGCATTTGCCTGTGCCTGCCCATTTAAGCTTTAGCACAGTGACCAAGGAAAACCACAGAAAACCTGGTCAGTACAGTTCGGCTACTAGAGCGACCCTCAGCGGTTGTTATTGAAATCAATTTTGTTTTGTCGAAAACTATCCAATGCGGATAATTCCCGTAATTGTTTTAAATTATATGATAAAGTTTGGATTAGGAAATTAAATAATAATACTTGGAATTTTTGGGGAACAATTTAGAAAAATTTATTTGTCCCCAAAGGAGGTAAACCCAGCTAGGCTGGGAAAAAACCTCTTTGTTGAAAATTATACAAGTAAGTTGTATGTGTGTAAGTGTGTGTGTGTGTAAAATTACGTTGCAATAACGCAATCGGGGTGAGCTCAGCCGCCGTATAAAGAAAATTGTGGATAATTTGAATTTGTACTGTCCCAAGGCGGGAGCTAGTAATATCTAATTTATTAGATGAACTGTCTCAAGGCGAGAGCTAATGATGTTCAATTAATTAGATGAATTGTCTCAAGGTGTGAGCTACTAATGTTTAATTAGTTAAATAAATAGTCTCAAGACGAGAGCTAATGATGTTCAATTGATAACAGAATGTTAGTCAATTGAGTTTGATGTTTATCGTGTAGAAATTAGTCAGATGATTTGAAATTTGAATTTAATTATTTATAAGTTAAATTAAATAAGATCGTAATTAAATGTTAATAATTGATTTAATGTAATTAATGGTTAATATCACGCGTCAATTATGGATTGACTAAAACCGCGTGGCTGATGCAATCCTTTGTCACGGTGGCGCGTAATGGCCGCGTGGCGTCACTAAATAAATTTACTTGATTTTATTTATGTTAGTTCACTGAACTATTAAACTGATTTAAATGAATTGAGAATTTAAAGTCCAAGCACAACTGTTGCAGCAGACCACGCGAGCCGGCTTCTCTACCGCTAACCAAGGCGCGCATGTGCGACGGCCATAGCGTGATACGATTATTCCCGAGTTCATACGATTATTCTCGAGTTTTAACGATTAAGCCCGAAGGCGTAATTTCTCTTATAAGTATTTGACTAGATCTCTTTTCTAGCGGTTAAACATTTTCTTCTCTTTAAGACTGAAATACTTGAACGCCAATGCTGACATCTTCACGAAATTAGTGGAATCTACCAACAACAATTTACTTTACTTACGCTATCACCAGAAAAACAATAATTTATTTGAATTTGTAATTAAATCTTGAATTTAAAATAAAACACTATAAATATAAATAAATAAATCTTAGTTTCCTACACTTACTCTTTCTTGTTATTAATATTAGATATTAGTTATTAGATTAGAATAATATTTAGATTTTTTACCATGGTTGTAGTTTTCTATTGAAGCACATCAACACTTCTGTCAATTCTCTAGTTAATCAGATCATAATAGATAAATAACTAATATTTACTGAGAATAATATTTTATTACTGAGAAATAGGGATCATTTTCGTTATAATCTTGATAGGAAGAGGATTTATCATAGGATAATTAATTCTCATATTTGGATAAAAAAAAATCAAATTTATTGTATATTAATAAAAGTAATTACTTTTTCAATACACAATAATAGTTAGATGTAACAGTTATTATTTATTGATATTATAAACTTGACCATATTGAAGCAAAACATGTAGAAACTTTGTGAGAGCAGAAAGTTGTGCAAATAAAACTCTTTATTATTATTATCAAACTCTTTATTATAAACTTGTTCATGAAAATCTATATTAAGTAATGTTACTTATTTTAACTAAACATTGAAAAAGTATTCATATTATAAACTTGATTATAAAAATCTAAATTAAATAATCTTACTTATTTTAATAAAACATCTCGAGAGGTATTTATATCTTAAACTCAATCATAAAGCTATATTAATTAATGTTAATCATTTTAACTAAACATCAAAAAATATAAATATTATAAACTTGATTATTAGAAATCAATATTAAATAATATTACTTATTTCATTAAAACATTGAAAAAAGTATTCATATTATAAACTTGATTATTAGAAATCAATATTAACCCTTTCACGGTTCTGGGCGTTTCTCCCACTCTTTTCCCACTCGCGGGGCAAGGGGACTGCACGCAATCCAGTGAGCGGAGCGCAGGGACGTATAGACAATAACCTCAATGATCGCTTACATGGTGAAGCCATAAAAATAATAAATACGGCCCTGAGTGAGCATTTGGCGGGCATGAAAATCTGGTGGCGGGAGTTAGTCCGCTCACGCGACTGGCTATCCCCACTCCGGGAGAAAAAGTACGACTCAGTCCGAATTGACCGTGAGAGGGTTAAATAATATTACTTATTTCAATAAAACATTGAAAAAGTATTCATATTATAAACTTGATTATAAAAATCTAAATTAAATAATCTTACTTATTTTAATAAAACATCTCGAGAGGTATTTATATCTTAAACTCAATCATAAAGCTATATTAATTAATGTTAATCATTTTAACTAAACATCAAAAAATATAAATATTATAAACTTGATTATTAGAAATCAATATTAAATAATATTACTTATTTTAATAAAACATTGAAAAAGTATTCATATTATAAACTTGATTACAAAAAATCTAAATTAAATAATCTTACTTATTTTAATAAAACATCTCGAGAGGTATTTATATCTTAAACTCAATCATAAAGCTATATTAATTAATGTTAATTATTTTAACTAAACATCAAAAAATATAAATATTATAAACTTGATTATTAGAAATCAATATTAAATAATATTACTTATTTTAATAAAACATTAAGAAATGTATTCATATTGAATACTTAATTATAAAATCCATATTAAATAACGTTACTTAATTTTTTTTTAATAAATCATTAAGAAATGTATTCATATTGAATACTTAATTATAAAATCCATATTAAATAATGTTACTTAATTTTTTTTTTTTTTAATAAAGCATTAAGAAATGTATTAATATTAAATACTTAATTATAAAATCTATATTAAATAACGTTGCTTATTTTTAATAAATAACGTTACATATGTTTAATAAATCATTAATAAAAGTATTAATATTGAATAGTTAATTATAAAATCTGTATTAAATAATGTTACTTATTTTTAATAAGCATAAATAAAAGTATTAATATTAGTAAAAAAAAATTTATTTAAATCATACTATCCTACAGAAATGTAGATCATAACTCTTACAAGAGCTCATCTTCAGTTGATGATGATGATGAATGCTCACCATCGGAATTATAATCTACATTTATTATAGGATAGTTTGAACAATCGTCATAAATATTTTCACTTTCATTTTTATCATCATTGTCATTGTCATATTCAGATAAAATGACAGTTGATGCCAGTGATGTAGCTGATGATGATTGAGACACAGCAGTATCAGTTGTATGTGTACAGAAGGCACACATTGTTGACGGTGATTTTTGAACCTCCATTTCATCAGCGGAATGTAGTGACTCCACCATTGAACTACTCCATCATCATGTCCACCTTCATCATCGGCATTATACCCACTTTCATCAACATCATTGTCGTCATCGTCATCAATGATGCGTAACCTTTGCAAGCCAAGTCCTGTATCTCCTCGTGACGTCCCCGGTTGGGGTGATGAAGGTGGTGGTGGTGGTGGCGATCTTGATAGCTGTAAACTTATTCTTTGTCTACGACGAGGAGGTTCTGATTCTTCTTCATCATCATTGAATCGCAACCTACGACGACTATAACGACGAGGATAAACATTATCATTTAATCTTTCTGAGCCACTCGATGGTGTTGATTGAATCCTTTCGTTTCTTCTCCTACATACTCGTCAACGTCGTCTTTGTTGTTGATGATGGTCTTCTGCATTCCCAATGATTCTTGACAGTAGTCATTGGGGAATTATGCTGCGTAACCCCATCGAATTTTCGTTCAATAAAAATAATCTCGTTGTTCTTCTTTCACATTCAGCTGTTGACAGTTCTAGTGGTGGTGGTGGTGGTGGTGGTGGTGGTGATGGTTGGGATACTGATGCTGATGATCTTGAATTACCCCCACTACTTTCAATCTCAACATTATTTAAATTCAGAAAAATGTGGGTGGCATAAAACCCCAATGAGTAATATCTTCGGTCAGTAATATTATTTATACCGAACAACCTGAACCACCAAGCTTGAAGATCATGCCGTATTTGTATTATAGTCGCACGCATTTTGAATGTAGATGATCGGGAGGTTGATAATACTCCTACGTTCAGCAACCAAATTTTGTAATTCCATCCTGATATAGTCAACTAGATCGTAGATCCCATTTGGACCACACAAATTCAACCAAGCTCGTGGTATAATCACATCATAGTGGATGTATCTATCAACCACGTTCCAATTGTTGAGTTTTCCATGATTTCTAAAAGAAAAAAATATTTAATCAATTTTTATTGATTTATTATTTGGTGAATACTTAAATCAAAACTATTTATTTTAGTGTTGTTTAATTAATGCATTAATTTTTAAATCACATTTTTTTAAATTAATTTATTAAATTAAAAATTTTATCATTTAAAAAAAAAAAAAATATTTCATCACATTTTTTTTTTTTTTTTCTTACTTTTTTTTTTTTTTTTATTGAATGTATTTTAATACTTTGAATTAATTTTCTATTACGCCACACTATGATTTATTAAAATATTTAATTTTGATTGTGTACTTATTTTATTGTTCATCTGCGATTGTTATTATAATGTTTTGATTATTTTTTCTTTATTTAAATATTTAATATATTGAATAATTAAATAAATTATAATAAATACTTACAACTTACAACTTAAAAGGTTAACACGTACAAGTCTGTCTTCATGGCACCTTGTGACTTGTTACAATGGCTGTCGTGGTAGTTGTCGTACTTCTTCTAGCAACTATATAAGATTTTCGAAAACCGGAAAAGCTGCGACACCGGCGACACCCAAACTTTAGGTGGAGACGGAGAATACAAAAGTCCCATGCTAGTGACTGAGACAGCAATATGGCGGCTCTTGTAAACAAGCCGGCGTGCTGTCGCCAGTCCACGTCTGGTTTTGTTGACCAAAAAAAATATGGCAGTTGGCAGTAAATTTTTTAAATAATTATTAAGAATTATTAATAATTTATTAAATAATAAATATTAATCACCAAAATGAGATGACATTGCCTACAAATAATTTTATTATTAATTTTATGTTAAAAAACCGAGGGAAAAAATTTGAATTTAAAAAATTACATCTATTTTTTCATTAAAAAAGAAATTTTTTTATTTTTTAAATATTCTTATAATTATAGTTTATTTACAAAAATTTTTAAAATTTTAATGATTAATTTTTCTAATAAATAAACTATATTTTATAAATAAATTTTAAAATCTACCGCGGTAAAAAATCACATGTCAATAAATAAGTCAATTCGAAACGCCCTCTAACAAACCTAAGAATTTGTCTATGTTGGTAACTGAACTATGATGGTAAATAGAATTGTACTATTTACTGACATGTGATTTTTTTTTTGCTGCGGGACATTTTAAAATTTATTTATTTATTAGAAAAAATTTTATAAATAAATAAAGAATAATTATAAGAGTATTTATAAAAAATTTAAATTGAAAAAAATATTATAAATTTATTTAAAAAAAAATTTTAATTTAAACTACTACTACTAATTTATTTAATAAAAAAATTTTAAATTGAAACTACTACTAATTTATTTAAAAATAAAATATTAAAATTTAAACTATTATTAATTTATTTTTAAAAAATTTTTAAATTTAAAATACTATTAATTATTTTAAAAAATATTAAAATTCAAACTATTATAAATTTAAATTTTAAATTTTAAATTTAATTGCTGATGATTAAAAATAATTATGCTTTATTGTTTTCTACAAAATTTACAATTAATAACTAATGGAATATCATCAAAAAAATCATCGTATTCAATAGCTGTTGTTCTATAATGTTTATTACAACGTCTGTACTTCATGATGTCCTTATCCTCCTGAAAAGCTGTTGGTAGTTTTGACCAAATACTGTTGATTTTGTCAGCAGCACATTCAATAATAAAATATTTAGGTAGCATGGCAATATCTTGAGGTCTCATATCTTCAATACTCAACTTGCAGAATAATTTCATTGATTTTTCAAGAGATGGATTTCCACAGTAATTTTTAACAAACCATTCTTTTAATTTTTTAACATTCTCTAAAGCACACCAGTACAAGTTGGCCTGCTGTGCATGGTTGCTACAGAAATGACAAGTGTAATCTTGACGTTTTTTCAGCGGTGGACAGTCCAGGTTCTCCAAGTCAATAATTGTCTTTGACTTGACAATATCCTGTAGCCAGCATTTTTTCTCCAAACCCTTAACGTATATAAACTGCTTGTCAGCCACTGCTTTTTCTATGACTTGGTTGAGTTTGTTGTAAGCAACTTGTCCTTGAGTCCAGGAAATTTTATGACAAGCAGCAATGATGGCTTTGTTAAGTCGCTGGTAGTGTAACGATTGAAAGTCCCAAGGGTAAGGTGGCTTGAAGACTGTACTTGATATTTTTTCAATCTTCTGGTCAATGGTGATCCAAGCCAGCTTCTTGGCTATGAAAGTTTCACCTTGAAACCCTTGAACGTCGATTATAATTTCCATGATGTTTCCAAGTTGAAGAGTGAATTAGAACTGAACTGCTGGGAACTTGCTATGTTTATATAATATCAGCCGTGGAAAGCCGCGATTGGTTGTTTTTGGTGAGTAGTGGGAGAAACAGTTTGCGGTGAGAAAGGGGTAATGACGCTAGAAAGATGATGCAATAGTTGGAGTTGATGGTTAGTCTCTAGATGGAGGTTATAACGCAGCGTCAGAAAGGATGACGCAACAAACAGACGCGATGGCTAGTCTCAAAATGGTGGTTATGACGCTGCGTTAGAAAAGATGATGCAAAAAACAGACGTGATGGCTAGTCTCAAGATGGAGGTTATGACGCCACGTCAGAGAAGATGATGAAATAGATGATTTGTGGTGGGGGTTGAAGAAAGGCTGACGCAATCGCGAGCATATAAAAGCGGGTATCTTCCCGAACATTTTCATTATTAAAGTGAATCTTATACAGTGAAGAACCTCTACAAGAACAGAATCTGCAACCAAGTGCTACAAGAACGAATCTCTACTCAGCGCTTTACGGCTCTCTCTTTAAGAAGACTCTGTAAGGAAACTCTTCAAGTCAAAATGGATTTGAAGACAGCCATCACCAACTTGGTTTCATCAGTCATCACAGCCTTTGAAGAGCTCAACCAGCTTGATCAAGTTCCTCAAGCTATAAGTTTGAGGTGGTTTGATATCTGTGAAGACAATACTCAGTACTACAGCACCATTCTACTTGACCCAACATCAAGCGTTCATCTTCGACAATGTCTACAATCAAACATTGCACTTCTAAACACCTATGGTGAAAAATTTCTAGGATTGAGCCATAGAGTTGTCGGTGGTGATCTTGGAAATCAAGCTGCTGCTACCATCAAATGGCAGGACATGGAGAGTGCATTTGAGGGTAGAATCAAGACAGGATGTGTCATTAATCTCCGTCACGCTGACTTGAAGACCTTCTTGAACGATGCTGAAAACTTAGTTATTGAGAAAGTTCAAGAAGCCATGCAGCAGCATGGGAGTCTGAAAGTCAATACCCTGCTCCTTTGTCGATTTGAATGTCATAAGAATGATGCTGTTGTTGTAGAGACCAAATCATTCCAAAGTAAGAGCTCTACAATTTTAGCTGGAACAGAATTGCATGAATGGTACCAAGAAAACGTAGTGAGTCAAACGTTAAGAAAAGTTGACGAGCTTCAAGAAAATCAGTCAGGGTGGAGTTTGTCAGAAACTCTCAACCTGACTGTTAATATTTCAAGATTTACACCACTACAAGCGGGAATTTCAACGTTTGTTCAAGTCCCAGGTGACATTCGGAAGAAGGAAGGTGTAGTCAATATAATCAATGAGGATCACTACTGCTTTCTTTGGTGTGTTGTTGCGGCTTTATATCCAGTAAAATCAAATAGGAATTTACCGTCATCTTATCCATATCCCAGCTCAGTATTGGATCATACTGGAATAAAATTTCCAATAGAATTGAAGGATATACCATTATTTGAAAAAATGAATGATTTAAGAATTAATGTGTATGGTATAGAGCCAAAAGAAAATGAAAAAGATCCTAGTGTCATTATTCCTCTATACTTAAGTCCAAATCTTGAGTGTGAGAAAGATACCATTCACCTGCTTATGATTGAAACAAACTTGACATTGAACAAAGATGATAGTATTGAAAATCACAAACCTATATTTCATTTCGCATGGATACGAAATCTTTCAAGATTAGTAGGAAGTAGTGTTAAAAAGGGACACTACAAGTTATTCTTCTGTGATCGTTGTCTCTGTCATTTCAGACATGAATCATCATTTAAACGACGCCAATCTGATTGTCTCCAATACAACAAAGTAAGAATGACTCTACCCAGCGAAAAAAATAAAATACTATCATTCAGAGATCATAAATACAAAGATCCAGTACCGTTTGTTGTATACGCGGATCTTGAAAGCGTCCTGGAGGAGGAAACAGAAGATATTCAAAAGCATACACCTCACAGTATAGCTTATTACTTACATTGCAGTTATGATAATTCACTGTCCAAGTTCAATTTAAATCGTTCAGAAGATTGTATTAAGTGGTTTGTACAAGAACTTGAGTCAATAAGCCACCAAGTCAGTGGTTATTTAAAAAATCCAAAACCTCTACCAAAGTTGACTGATGAAGAACAGAAGTCATTTGATGAAGCAGTGAATTGTCATATCTGCAATGAGCCATTTAAATCTGCCAATGATAAGAAAGTAAGAGATCACTGTCACTTCACCGGGAAATTCAGAGGAGCTGCTCATAACTCCTGTAACTTAAATTTTCAACAAAGTCACATCATTCCAATAGTTTTTCACAACTTATCCGGCTATGACTGTCATTTTATCTTAGAGTCTGTAGCAACAGTTTTCAATGGTTCAGTTGAAATATTACCTATTAATAAAGAAAAATACATTGCATTTACCAAAACTGTAGATGGTACTAGCATTCACCTTAGATTCATCGACTCATTTAGATTCATGGCATCGAGTATTGACAAACTTTCATCATACTTAACTGACAATGACATGAAAATCACACGACAGTTTTACTCTGACCCAGAACAACTTAAACTTGTAACGAGCAAGGGAATATTTCCCTATGAATACGTGGACAGTTTAGAAAAATTAGACGAGACTGAATTACCAGACAAACAAGCTTTTTACTCTCGACTGAGTGATAAACACATTAGTGACGAAGACTACTCGTTTGCCCAAACAGTGTGGAATAAATTCAACATACAGACTCTCGGTGAATACTCTGATCTCTATTTAAAAACAGATGTCTTATTATTGGCAGATGTTTTTGAAAATTTTCGTGCAAGTTGTTATAAAACATATGAGTTAGACGCTCTCCATTATTATACTGCTCCAGGACTTGCTTTTTCCGCCATGCTCAAATATACAGGGGTGCAACTTGAGCTATTACTAGACCCCGAAAAGATACTGTTTTTTGAGAAAGGTCTCCGTGGTAGAGTATCTCAATGTGCCAATCGATATGCCAAGGCCAACAACCGGTACATGGGTGAAGACTTCAATCCAGAAGAAGATGAGTCCTACATCATGTATCTGGACGTAAACAACCTCTACGGAGCTGCAATGAGCATGTCTCTTCCTCAAGGCTCCTTCGAGTGGGAGGAAAAGATCACAGAGGAAAATATTTCATCAATATTCAACTCTGATGAATCTATCGGATATGTACTTGAGGTTGACTTGGAGTATCCTGAAGATCTACATGAACTCCACAAAGACATGCCATTGTGTCCAGAACACTTCACTCCACCAGGCAGCAAGACTCGTAAGCTAGCTACAACACTACATCCAAAAATGAATTATGTAATTCATTACAAAAACTTGGAACAGTGTTTGCAACTCGGAATGAAACTTGTAAAAGTTCACCGAGTATTAAAGTTTGCACAGTCACCATGGCTCAAACCTTACATCGACAAGAACACCGAGTGTCGTAAAAATGCTGCCAATGAGTTTGAAAAGAACTTTTTCAAGCTCATGAACAACGCAGTGTTTGGTAAGACCATGGAGAATGTACATAAACACAAGGATATCAAGCTAGTAAACAAGTGGCTCGGTCGATATAGTGCAAAAAGTTTGATTTCAAAATCAAACTTTAACAGCTTCACAATTTTCGGGAAAAATCTAGTAATAGTTGAGATGAATAAATTGAACGTTTACTTCAATAAACCGATTTATGTTGGCTTCAGTATCTTGGACTTATCGAAGATCTTTGTGTATGATTTTCATTATAAATATGTTAAGCAGAATTTCGACAATGACGCTGCTAAGCTGCTCTATACCGACACGGACAGTCTCATCTATCACTTCAAGGTGCCTGATATTTTTCAAATCATCAAACGTGATATAGACAAGTTTGATACTTCTGACTATCCAATCAACAACGAGTATTGCATACCTCAAAAGAATAAGAAGGTTCTTGGACTCATGAAGGACGAAAACAATGGCAAAATTGTGTCAGAGTTTATCGGCCTCAGAGCAAAGCTGTATGCATTTAAGCTACACGAGAAAAGTGAGGTGAAAAAGAGAGCCAAGAGAGTCAAGGGATCAACATTGCGAACCATCACGTTTGATGACTTCAAGAATTGTTTATTAGATCATGTAAATATTTTTAAAGAGCAATTCTTGATAAGAAGTAATAGACATGTTGTTAAAACTATCAAACAAAATAAGCTTTCACTGAGCTGGGATGATGATAAACGTCAACTGCTGGAAGACTCTACTGATACTCTTCCATGGGGCTACCAGAAAGCAGATGTAGAGCCACCAGCTAAAAGGAGAAAATGTAAATAATTGTAAATACTTAGACTTAAGATTGTAAATAATTAGACTTAAGATTGTAAATAATTAGACTTAAGATTGTAAATAATTAGATTTAAGGTTGTAAATAAATAGATTTAAGTTTTTTTTTTAATAAATATATTTATTATATATCATTTTTATTAATCCAACTATTATGTTTAGTATCAAAACCTAGCCATTTAACATAGTATTTATTTCCACTTTTCTTAATAATTTTCTCAACTAAGTATACATCTGGATATTTGACTTTGCTGAGTTCTTCTTCATAAAATCCGCCTTGTATTGGTTGATCCTGGTAGTCCACGAGCTTGTA
This sequence comes from Cotesia congregata, assembly GCA_905319865.3. Lineage (NCBI taxonomy): Eukaryota > Metazoa > Arthropoda > Insecta > Hymenoptera > Braconidae > Cotesia > Cotesia congregata. The sequence continues at coordinate 15,627,855 of CAJNRD030001118.1, forward strand.
TGTTGTTGGACTTGTATTCTGAACAGTCTTGATGGTGAAAATCTCAGTCGTCCAGTTTGGTGTATATCCTTTTTCAAATACATTTTTATACTTGCTGATTCGAACCTTGTCACCAACTTTGAATTTATTTTTCTTCTTTGATGCTGGCTGAATTTGTTGATAGATTTTTTCAAGCAGTTGTTTCTCCTGAGCAGAGGTAACATCAGCAGGTTTCATTTTGATGGTACTGTGTTTGGTGTTATTGTAAGTATTCACCAAGTCCTCCAGTATCAGTCCACTTATAACTACCACGAGCTGTGAATTCTCGCCACATTTTATTCTTAAGTGTTCTATTGAAACGCTCACAGATAGATGCTTTGAGATTGCTGAATGTTGAGTAAAGATATATCTTGTGCTGCTTCATCAAATCTTTGAATTCCTTGTTGTAGAACTCTTTACCCTGATCAACATGGAGATTCTTAGGTATACGACCTTGCTGGAGTACAGACTTCATAGCACTAGTGACATCAACACCACTTTTTGATTTAATTGGAACTGCCCAGGCATATTTTGAAAATATATCTATGATTATAAGCAGATACTTGTATCCTTTATTAACTGTTGCATATGGAATCATCTCAACCAAGTCAGCTTGCCAAGTCTCATCGAGACCTCGGATGTCAACATGACGACGTTTATAGTTCCTGCGAGCTGGTTTATGAAGCTCTTTAGCTATGACTGCCTTTTTGTCGACCATTGAGTTTCTCAATGAGATATTTTATATTATTCTGGTGAGTGGAGACTACTGCTTTAACGTCCTCAATAGTTGTCTGCAAATTTATCACAGTAGCTGTCAGTGTTACTATTTCAGAGTGTAAATGTGAAATAATCTCTTTATGTTCACTGTCTATACTTTTATTCAGTTCATACATCTGTCTCCGTACAAATTGTACTGTCACAGCATCATGTTCATTTGAAGGATTACCGAGATTGCACAGTCTTTTATTCTCAATGTTATAGTTTCCATCAGAAGTTACATTGAAACCTCTACCAGCTGGTCCTCGTTGACCTGACTTGTCATTGCCCAGTGGACGTCCAAATATATAGATGCTCATAGTTGTGAACACTTTGACTGTCAACGTCTGAATGAAATAATTTTCTAGAAGCTTTTAATATATAACTTCAGCCTCCCTAAGCTCTTCAATAATTGACATGATTTCATTCGTGTGACTTGGATTCCCAGCAGCTTGAGATGCCATCAGCAGTCGCAAACGGTCAACAAGTTCATTTGGATCATCCCAGTATACATAGTCCATAGGTGTCTTAGTGGTAATCATAAATTTTGGTAGTCCTCTACCATGCTTTTCAGCAAAATCAGCAATATATTTCTTATACTTGTCTGTTGAATCTACGTAAATACTTTTACTTGGATATAACTTTTCCTATGAGTATTTGTTCTCTGGATAATTTCCAAATATTTTGTCTTGTCATCTTGCGTGACAAGCGTATCTTTTGGTGTTTTTGTAAACAATAATTCCAACAACCCAGAAGTTATTGGATAACTTGTTTCTTTGACAGTTATTGTATCATTTGCAAATTTAATATTTGAATCACCCATATACATTTCACCATGTTTTCTGCGTACACCATATCTCATGTCATTATTTTTGTTTTTTGAACTTAAACGTTGTAAATAATTAGAGAGAACGGGATTTTTACGAGCTGGAGTACTTGTTGATGGTGGTGGGGTAATAGCAAATGCTGTGTTGTTAGATAAACTTTCATCATCGGTCATTAAACTGTTGTATGCTGTTGGGTCAGCGTATAAAGATTTTTCAATCTCTTGTTCTTGAACCTCTTCTTCTTCTTTTTCAACCTGCGGTTTTTCTTCTTTATTAATATTTTCTTTTTTAAGCTTTGAAGATTCAACTATACTCTGAAGTGGTGTCACAATAGGCTTGAACATTTCCTCCATGGCTTTTTCAGCTGTATCTTTGCCCAACTTCAGCATCTTGTGCTTCCGTCGGATAGCATCGCTAGCTTGAGATATCTGATGCAGAATATCCTTCTGCTTTGAAATTTCTTCAGGCTTCATGTTGACAGGTTAAAGTCTACAGCATATATGACTATCACACTTTAAGTACCTCAATTTATACTAATGAAACAGTCGAATCCTTTTCGATACCTACCACTGTTTAATTCACTGTCTTTATCTATTACTACAAATCCATATTTATTCCAGCAGGCTGAACATAAATCTCTGAATGAGTTGTATGACGTCTGTATTAACATGATCATCATAAATATGCTTCAAATTCATTTCATCTTGACGAAATAGCACAAGAAAGTTTGCGTTATCTCTAATTAGATGTTTAGGTATTCGTGTATAAGTTTGACAGAGATAAAAGCTGTCCACATCTTTGTGTCGACCCATACAGAAAAAAGACTTGATGTGATCTTGTTTTTCACAAGCAACATCGTCAAATATCATCAGGGAATTAGGCTTAGCATCTTCAGGCTTGATTACAGCCTCATGTTCGCTGAATGTAAAGAATCCAATACCATCAATCTGTTTAAGCAGTGTCTCCAGGAACTGATACTTTGGTTGGTTAAGAGACTTTGAGTAGAGATATATATTCTCGAATCTCAAACCGTTTGGATGTACAATAAGAGACAGCAGAGCATTCGTCTTTCCACAGTTGGATGGCCCGCAAAATATAGCACGTACACTATTTGGAAGTAGAGCACCATGTCGTTTGAATTTTTTCACTCCTGTCCCTTGAACAATTTGATCAAAGTTGATAACTGGTAACTGAGCTCTTGGTTTCTTAAACTCCATGACTGCTCAATTAATTCTGAGGCTCAGAGGTATAAATACAGGCTTATATAGATCACTAAGTCATTCTTAGATGTGTCATGTCTGAGAGCAGACGTGGTAAAGGTGCTGTCAACCATATAATCAACAAGCTCCCATTCGAACTTCACATACCAGGGTATCAGTACTGTGGTCCAGGTACAAAGTTAGCCAAGAGGTTAGCTCGAGATGATCCAGGCATAAATCCTTTGGACTCTGCGTGTAAGGAACACGATATAGCTTACTCAAAAAATCGTGAAAATTTGGAAGCCCGTCACGAGGCTGATAAAATCCTTGCTGAGAAAGCGTGGCAATGATTTCAAGCGAGAGACGCTACTATTGGTGAAAAAGCTACTGCGTGGAGTGTGAATAAAATCATGAAGTTGAAAAGACGTTTCGGTATGGGTTTAAAAAAAAAAAAATCTATTACCAAGCGTAAGACAATTAAAAGAAAAACAACGAAGCGTAAGACAGTTAAAAGAAAGACAATGAAGCGTAAGACAGTTAAAAGAAAGACAACGAAGCGAAAAACAACAAAGCGTAAGATGACCAAACGCAAGACAGTTAAAAGAAAGACAACCAAGACTCCCAAGAAGAAGGATGTTGCTTTGAGACAGATTGTCGATGAAGCTAAAAAGTCCATGCAGCCTGGTGGAGATCCAGTTAAAACAGCTCTTGAAGGTGCTCGCAAGGCTGTCAAGAAGGCTGGTGGGAAGAAAAACGTTCGATTGCCTCGTATTCTACCCGTTCCGTCAAAGATTGGCGGAGTACTTCCATTCTTGATTCCCCTGTTCGCAGGGTTATCAGCGGTTGGTGCTCTGACAGGTGGAGCTGCAGGTGTTGCAAAAGCTGTGAACGATGCAAGCGCAGCCAAAAATTAACTAGCTGAAAAGAAACGTCACAACTTGAAGATGGAGGAAATAGCTGTAGGTAGAAGATTATACCTCAAACCTTACCGCAGTGGTATGGGACTCTATCTGAAACCATACCCAGAGGGAGCTGGCTGCAAGAACTCAAAAAACCAGTAGAGCTACCACATCGAGCACTAACTAACATTGATTTATTAAAATATGCCAAGCTGCTTAAAATTCCAAATTTTCGAGGAGTTTTCATGAGAAATGATTTACCAAAATCTGGACCTAAAACAAATGAATCAGCTACAATAAATTTGGATGATAAACTTGGACCTGGAACTCACTGGGTTGCATACAAGAAAAATCATGATCATGTAATTTATTTTGACAGTTTTGGTAATCTACAACCTCCAGAAGACTTGATGGAATATCTCGATGTTGGTAGCGTAAAGTACAATCATAAAAGATATCAAGACTTTGATACAATCATATGTGGACATCTGTGTTTGAAATTCCTGACTGGACAACTATAAATTGAAGTGACTCGGGGCTACAAGCGTCAGTTATGGCAGAGTCATTCACTTTGACACTATCTGGAAATTCCTCCGTACTGGAGGCAAATTATTTTCCTCCGATTGAGCTATTACCAACAAAAAATTATGTTCTTGGACTTGTTAAGCTCCTAACATTTAATTCAATACCAAATATTGATGATGGTGCTAATAAATTCTATGTGTCATTAAAAAGATCCAAGAGAAGTACAATCAATAGATTTCAAGAAATAACTATACCAACTGGGAGTTATGAAATTAAAGATATTGAAACTTATATAAACAAAACATTACCTGAACTGAGTTTCACTTTAAAAGCAAACAACAATGAGCTGAGAAGTGAAATAAAATGTGATCAGTATATAAATTTTGAACCTGAAGATTCCATTGGATCATTACTTGGATTTACCAACCGCATGCTTGAATCTAACACACCACATAAATCTGATTTACCAGTTAAAATATTAAAAATCAACGCTCTGAGAGTTGAGTGCAATATAACTACTGGGTCATACATCAATGGTGAGAAGAATCACACAATCCATAAATTTTTCCCAAGAGTTCCAGCGGGATATAAAATAGTAGAGGTGCCAACAAACATCATTTACCTACCAGTCGCCGTACGAGCAATACACAACGTGAGACTCCGCATTGTTGACCAGGACGGGAGAGTAGCAAATTTCCGTGGTGAGACTATAACGATAAGACTGCATATAAAGAGTCTGTAATGTGTATCGTATATGAGACAAAGACTGGTAGTGGGTATAAAAGGATTACAACATGTCCAAAGATTATCAGTCATCATCGAGCTCTGAAAGTGTTGACACGTCAGAACACAGAGTTCCTAAAAAGTCTAGGACTACAATTACGTGGAAAATTCATAAGATAAAAATAAATTTTTGTTGTCTAGCTTGTGTGATACCATGGCGGAAATCTTAGATATAAAAAAATCGATTATTTTTGATGAGTCTATCGCGCACTGTGAAGCTCATTCACACCTACCTTACGCATCATCAACATTTAACAACAGTGATGAAATAAGGATTGCTGTTTAGCATCAAGATCTGTGCTTGCTTCCAAGCAAGAGCACATTACATTTTTATGGAAGAATAAGGAAAGCTGACGGTACCGCTGTGAGTGCTACTACAAAGATGATCAACATGGCTGTCTGTCATATGTTTGAAGAGATACGTTATGAGTTGAATGGTGTAGAAATTGACAGATGTAAGAATGTTGGTATTACCAGTGTTATGAAAGGATACGCTTTTCTGAGTCCGAGACAACAAAATATTCTGGAAAATGCTGGTTGGATTGTTAATGAAGATAATAATAAGTTGACTCATGCTAATGGCTACTTTGATGTCTCAGTACCGCTGAGTTTTATCCTTGGATTTGCTGAAGATTATCAACGAGTTATTGTGAGTGCCAAACATGAATTGATACTGATCAGATCAAATACTGATCAAAATGCCTATGTTGTTACCGCTGAGAATGGAAATGTTACAATTAGGATTCAAAAAATTGAGTGGATTGTACCATATATAACAACGTCTGATAAACAAAAAATTGAAGTGTTGAATTATATAACCTCTGATCCAGCTATCCCAATCAGTTTTCGGACTTGGGAATTGTATAAGTATCCACTGTTACCAGCTACAACCAATCACATTTGGGCAATCAAAACAACAAATCAACTAGAGAAACCTCGTTTTGTCATCGTTGGATTTCAAACAGCAAGAAAGAATCAGTCGAATCAAAATGCAAGCGAGTTTGACCATTGCCACATAAGAGATATTAAACTTATCTTGAACTCTCAGAGTTATCCATATGGAAATTTGAATCTCAACATTACGAATAATCAGTACGCCTTGATGTATGACATGTACACAAATTTTCAAAGTGCTTACTATGGAAAAGAAGCTGAACCGCTACTGGCTAAGAAAGATTTTCTGAATAAAGCACCTCTGTATATAATTGACTGCTCCAAGCAAAACGAGTCAATCAAGTCTGGACCTGTGGATATACGTCTGGAGTTTGAATCATCAGCACAGTTTCCAAATCAAACTGCTGCTTATTGTTTGATAATTCACGACCGAATAATTGAGTACAATCCCATCAGCAGCACTGTAAGAAAACTTACTTAATGGTACAGTTTGATCCTAAGCTTACCATACATTACATGTATGTGTGGGACTTTGCATCCAGACAAGCAAGGAAAGGTCCATGGGAACAAGCAGCAAGAGATAGAGAACGATTTCACCGACGAATACAAGAATTAAATAAAATTATTGAACCTATGTTAATTAATAAACTTAATGTAATAAAAAATTAATTAATAAAAAAAAAACACTTTTATTTGTAATTTAATGATTGTTTATTTATAAAACCTTATTAAAATAATTATTTTAAGATGCATTAGTTTATAAAAAAGATTTATTATTATTACATTCATAGCAGTCCTTCTTCAATGGATAAGGACCATCGAGAACATCATTATACATAGTCTTATAATGCTCTGTACATCTTGTGTAATCGATAAATCTTGAGTCTATCTTCATGTGGTGAGGTAGCTTTGACCATACAGCATTTATTTCATGTTTTGTAAATTGAAGTATAAAAGATTTATCCAAACAGGCAATATCTTGTGGATCCATCTTGGCTAAAGACTGGAACTGATAAAAAAGCTGTAGTGACTTTTCCAGCGATGGACTTAAACCCCAACAGCTGAGAAACCAACGTTATATCCCTCCGTCCGATACACGGCATCCCTATGAGAGAAGCTGTTGTGTAATCACCTTTAGCCGTCCTACTTACGTGCCATCTGGTTGACTTTGTTGTAGTTCTTTCCCCTCTTTGCCCCTGTGATCACCCCAAGCGCGGGATTGACCGCGTCTCACGTCATAGCGTTGAGTACTTTCGACTACAATAGTCGTCCATTTTTGTGTTATAAAAGAATTAAAAATATAATCAAAGTTTTAGACAATAAATAAATAAAATAAATCGTAATATACGAGAAAAAGAAAGTATATGTGTTATAGTGCATAAAGAATATATTTTTAAGAAGGATATTAACTTGACAAGGAAATAATACCCTTTTCGAGATGTCGAATGACAAAGATAACGACAAAACAGAGAACGGAAAGAGAGAGCGAGAGGAAACTCCCGGCGACCAGCATGATCCTCCCTCTCCTAAGCGTGTACAGTACGACGAAATGTACGAGCAGATGAGGGTATTACAAGGACAAATGCAACACCTAGTGAATATGTATTCTCAGAGAGGCGAGGACACGCAATCGACTGCGGGAGAACCTCCACTGAGTGACACCCTAGATCTCGGTAAGTACAAGACTGAGGTTAACGCCAAGAAAAAGGTAGTTCAGGCGGATCCGACAAAACTACAGACCTTATCAGGGCTTCAGAGGTTTGATATGGATGATTGGAAGGAGATCAGGTATGGTGATACTCTTAAAGAATTTTCAGCCTCACCGGGTTTCACAGAGCTCAAGATCAACGAAGAGCTCTGCTATCTAGACAAAGGTAAGGACTATCTACAGTCAACCGAACGGGTGCTTGCAGGCTTAGCTAACGCAGTATTGACGCAGAATGAGGTGCTACAAGCCACACTACAGGGCATAGTAGAGTGGGCTAACCAGTATCCAGATGGTATAGATTCTAAAGATTTAATAACCATGTTTAACCTTAATTTTGGGGAAAAGTCAGAAACCTTCCGTAATTCTGAAAAGATGTTACAGATAATCTGCGGAAAAAGGGCTTCTTGTATTGAAACTAGACGAGAGAGGTTAATTAATGAGGCATCAAACAAACAGGTTCAAGGAGCGCTGAAAAGAATCCCGCCTAGTTCCGAGCACCTGTTCGGTAAGGAAAAACTTACCTCTTTGATTACTTCTTTAGGAGGCGCCCAGAACTGGTTAAAAGAGCCAGCACACAGCAGTGGTAAGCAGAGTGGCTCTAGCAACTCGAGCAGAAGTCAAATTCCAAGACGTGAGAACTCCTACACACCGAGATCTTCTCAGACCTCATCAGGTAGACAGGAGCGAACCAGACCGCAGTACAGGAGGGTATTCCCCAGGAAAGATTCAGCCAAGCCCAAGCAGTCGGGGACATTTCGTAAAAAAGACAGCAAGTGACTATATGGCAGCAAGACAATTTTCAGGAGGCCAGCTATCCGAATTTGTGAAGGAGTGGAAGAGTCAGGGTGCTCCACAGGTAATATTAAATATTATAGCAAATTTCCGAATCTCATTCGCAGAAAAGCCAGCCCTCTCAAGCAATTGGAGAGACCCTCGATACGAAACAGCAATCTCGGACCAAATGACAGAGCAGATAGAGCTTCTGTTACGACAGGGTGTCTTGGAGGAGGTCACAGACCCGGGACCAAGCTTCGTCTCGAGAATGTTCTTGGTAAAGAAGAGCGATGGAGGCTGGCGACCTATCTTCGACCTTCGGAACCTGAACAGGTACGTAGAGGTGAAGGAATTTCAGCTAATTTCCCACTCAAAGATTCCAGATTTTCTACAACCGAGAGACTGGCTAGTCCGAATAGACATGTCACAAGCATACTTTCACATTCGAGTGGCCGGAGCACACCGCCGCTTCCTACGACTTTACTTCAGAGGAGAACTCCTACAGATGACTTGCATGCCATTCGGCCTCTCATCTGCCCCGTACGCGTTTGCCTCGGTGTCAAATTGGGTAGCAGAGCTACTGCGTTCAAGGGGCATAAGAGTAGCAGTGTACCTGGACGATTTCCTGATAGCTTGCCAGGACAGGAACTTACTGTTAGAGCAGGTAAAAATGATAGTAAAATTGCTGGTTTCACTAGGTTGGCAGATCAACTGGGACAAGAGCATTTTAGAGCCTTGCCAGGAGTTGGATTTCCTGGGAATAACATGGGCCACACAGACCGGCGTGATAAGACTTCCATCCAGGAAGGCCAAAAGCATCCAGACCCTGATCCAGGAAATGGTAAAGGATCAAAGTTGTACCTTAAAGAAGACTCAAAGCCTTCTGGGACACTTGAACTTTGCCAGCTTCGTAATCCCAAGGGGCCAGCTCCACTGCCGTCATCTTCAACGGTTCTCGACTCAATTCAGTCAGAACCGCCCTCGACAGAGGCTTCGGATAAACAACCAGGTTCAGAACGATCTAACCTGGTGGATGGAAGCCACGAGTCTGTGTTCACCTCTGCACAAGAGCAAGGTAACACACTTCCTAACGACGGACGCAGCCGACAAGGGCTGGGGAGCCCAACTGAACGAGATCTACATGTCGGGAAATTGGTCAGCGACACAAAAGAAATGGCATTCCAACAAAAAGGAGATGCTGGCAGTATATCAGGCGCTCAGGCAGCAGGCTCACCTCCTAAAGGAAGCCCACATACTGTTACAGACGGACAACCGTACAGTAGTAGCATATATCAGGAAGGAGGAAGGAACGAGATCGCTGGAACTGTACGAACTTACATTCCAACTCCTCTCCCTAGTCGACGAGTTAAAAATAACTCTGTCAGCCTTCTACCTGCCCGGAAGATACAACGGAATTGCAGACCGTTTATCAAGAGAAAGAGCACTACCGGAGTGGCACTTCTTACCAGAGGCTACGGAGACGGTATTCAAAGCGTGGGGTACTCCGGAAATAGACCTATTCGCCTCAGCCGAATCAGCGGTGGTCAAAAAGTACGCCTCCCGGGACTGCAAAGATCGCTCAGCCGCATTCACCGATGCCTTCAGTCGATCATGGAGGTTCAAGCTCGCATGGGTATTTCCTCCTCCAAGCCTGATTCCAAGAGTCCTTGCACACTTGAACGAGAGCAGGGGCGTCTTTCTATTAGTTGCTCCGAAATGGGAAAAAACCTTCTGGATGCCGGACCTAGTCAACAGAAGCACGAATCCCCCGATGACAATTCAGAATCTGGAGAGGGTATTGATGGACTTAACCACGGGCAGTCCACCTCCGCAAGTAGACCAACTTACACTCCAAGTGTGGAGGATTGGGTGTGGGGATCCGTTACCCAGAACTGGGACCCCCGCGAAAAGGACCTAGTTAAGTCGAGCTGGCGAGCTTCGACCTTGGAGACCTACAGGGCTCCAATTAGAAGATGGATTACCTGGTGCCAGGAAAACAAGGGCAACCCTGGCTCCCCCAGAGGATCCGATTTAGCGAGATTCCTATCCAATCTGCATATAAAGATTAATTTGGCATATAGCACGATTTTGGTGCACAAATCGGCGGTAGCCACATTCTGCTCAGGTAAGGAGGCCATCAACCTGTCATCGGATTTCCTTATACGGCAAACGTTGAAAGCAATTTCATTAGCTAAACCAAAGGAAACAAAATCTAAAATATGGGACACGAAGACCTTAGTCGAGTGGCTAGCAGCGGACCTCCCAAGGCTAACCTTCTTTGAGGTTTCACGCAGGACAGCGGTAATACTGTTACTAGCTTCAGGGCGTCGCGTACACGATCTGACTTTATTGAAGATCTCGAAGGATCATCTAACCAACCTGGCAAAGGAGATCATACTTTGGCCAGCTTTCGGATCAAAAACAGATCGAGTAAGCTTCAGGCAGTCAGGATGGAGATTGCTGAGCCATCAGAACACGAGAATCTGCCCGGTCACATGGATTAGGGCCATGCTGAAACTCTCCGAGAAGAGGAGAGCTGCTCAGAACCTTGACAGTCTCTTCATTACAGTAACGGGTCCAGCTAAAGCAGCTTCGACGACAATAATAGCTGGTTGGATTCGCTCAGTCCTAAAGGATGCTAATATAGATGCCTCCCCAGGCAGCATCCGAGCAGCGGTCGCATCGAGAGGATGGCTAGATGATAGGCCAGTTCAAGAAATCCTGGACAGAGGAAACTGGAGATGTGCAGAGACTTTCAGACGCCACTATTACCGTCAGGTGACCGCATCGACAAAAAGCCCGGTCATTTCTTTAACAAATAATTTTAAACCAATGTAAGAGGTAAATAGAATCATATTTAAACATTTACTTGAATTACAATACTTACAATAAGATGGAATACTTATAATAAGATGGAAAGTATAAATTATATTTTTAAGTAATCTAATAATTTTTAATAATTTTAATAAAAAAAAAAAAGATCCTAAGGGGTTTTTATTACATAACTGGAAACCTGCCCTAGATATAAGCATAATTCATATTATTTTCAGCATCACATAGCGTTGAGGTGATCACCAGCAGATAACAAACAAATCTCTCATAGGGATGCCGTGTATCGGACGGAGGGATATAATGCTAGTGTTTTGAACTACAACAAAACACGTATTATATTCCGGAGCCGATACACGGCATCCCGGTGGAGTACTTACTGGATGAGAGCTGCTATGACGTGAGACGCGGTCAATCCCGCGCTTGGGGTGATCACAGGGGCAAAGAGGGGAAAGAACTACAACAAAGTCAACCAGATGGCACGTAAGTAGGACGGCTAAAGGTGAGTACACAACAGCTTCTCTCATAGGGATGCCGTGTATCGGCTCCGGAATATAATACGTGTTTTGTTGTAGTTCAAAACACTAGCATTTCATTCTCTGAACTGTTTCGTAGGCACAAGCATAATTGCTTTTCTTTGAGTGATTTTTCCTCAGGAGACATGGCTAAATGGGATCAAAGTCTTTAAGATGGTTGATAAATCTCATCTTTGATATATCAATTACTTCAGCTGAAAAATTAATTTCTTTTTCAAGCCAATGTTTTTTTTCTTCACCCAAAACATAAACGTATGTTTTGTGTTTGAGAGTCTCTCGCAACACTTCTTCGAGTTCGTTATAGAAGAATGATCCTTCATCCCATCTGATGCCATGGCTTCTCAACAAAAAGTCTTTGGTCTCCAAGACCATAAATTCATTGGTGTACTCAGCTGGTGGTTCGAAAGTTGCTACCGCAGCAGTACTTAAAAAATCCACTTCATCGCTAAGTGAGATAACAGCAAGCTCTTTGACAATAAAAGATCCATCAAGCGTGTAGAAGCTTTCAAAATCAATGAAAATCTCCATCTTCTCAACTTAAGTGCTCAAGTTCACAACCGAAAACATAATAACGGTGTCATGGTTGTGAGCTGATTTTATATCGTTAATCCCCAATACCACCATAAAGATGAAAAAGTAGGGGTAAATTGCACACAAAGGATTGCATCAGAAAAAAAATTTCATCAGAAAATGACGTCACTAACAAGTTAAAACTTGTTTACATAAAGGCTGACGAAATAGCGGGACAAAATGGCGGTAAAATCGCGGGAGATGACGGTGAAAGGGTTGTAGAGATAGTCAAAATGGCGGCTGCCAGATGGCGGGCCAAAAGGGGTGACGTAGTCAAAATGGCGGCTACCACGTGGCGGATCAAAACGGGGTGACGTAGTCAAAATGGCGGCTACCACGTGGCGGATCAGAAAGGGGGTGGGAAAATGGTGAAAATTCAAAATAGCACCCACCAAACGGTGGATCAAAAAGGAGCGGGAAAATGGTGGAAATTCAAAATAGCACCCACCAAACGGTGGATCAAAAAGGGGCGGGAAAATGGCGGAAATTAAAATTCAAAATAGTCGATAAAAAGGGTTGAAAATATGGTCAAATGATAAAAAAGGGTTGACAATATGGTTGATAATTTAGCATGGACACAAACCACCCTGTCGGTAAGTAGATCCCTACATTGCCTATATCTCGAACGCTCCTAGCTATACTACTAGTATTAAATACGTGATTCAAAAAATTATAGTAGATTTTAACATTATAGTAAAGAAGTTATAGTATATAGTAAAAGAGAGTGTAATCATAGTATATCTACTATAATTATAGTATGGTTGCTCACTAGGGTGTTTCAATTTTAGGCGACTTTTTTTTCAACGAAAAAACAGGCTGAAAACCTGCATAAAGGTGAGAACAGAAGCCTTTTCAAAGCGGAGTTCTTAATATTAATATTTAGAGGTGTTTGTCCCTAATTTTTCATTTCCCATTTAAATAACGTTAGAAAAAAAATTTTTAACTTCCCGCTAAAAATCTCAGATTTTCAAAAATCGGGAAGTTATTGTTTTCACTCCGTTTTGCAAAAATCGAGTTTTCATCAGATCTCGACGTTTTAAGGTCATAGGAAGCTTCCCTGACTACCCCCGCGGTAGTGTCTGTATGTCTGTATGTGTGTGTGTGTTGTTTTTTTTTTTTTTCCCTTTAAGAAGCGGAAAAAATCTTCGAAAGACACCGCTATCATTGAAAGATGATGGTCGGTAGTGTGGGATCTTTACCCACTAGAAAAAAACACCTCTCTCTTCCCCCGTGGATGGTACGGAGATGACTGGAACGGAACCGCGTTAGCTTTACTTCAATCCAGTCCATGTTGCGTCTCACGACGCCTACTTCTTGTGACTACTGGTTTCTAATCCCTTTCTGCAATTTTTTCTTTTAAAAGACGCTGCGCGTAGGCTGCGACAGCTGACCAGTTTTCTACCTTTTTGATCATGCAGGTTACCAAGCTCTCAGGGGAGAGCGTG
>CAJNRD030001118.1:15650878-15694617 GCA_905319865.3 Cotesia congregata
AGTTTAAAAAATTTAATGTGGTAGGAAATTAAAAAAAAAAATTTTTTTTTGATAAATTTTTTGAACTTTGACCTCGGATATCTTTGAAATGGTTAATGTAATCGCTTACACATATCAAATCTTTTTTGTAGATCATTCAATTTTCCACATAAACATGTATAAAGATTTGATTAAAAAATTGATCAATAGTGAGATATGATCTTTTTTATAAGAGACTAACAAAAAATATAAAACTGTGATGCGGATAAGCTTCCTATCAATATTAAGAGCTCAAATTTGGTGAGCATTTTCTAGAGGTGCCTGAGAACCAACTTTTCAATATTAGAAGTTAAAAAAAAAATAATCGATTTTGACCCACCCTACGTGTGTGTGTGTGTGTGTGTGTGTGTGTGTGTGCGTGTGCGTGCGTGTGTGTGTGTGTGCGCGCGCGCGCGTGTGTGTGTGTGTGTGTGTGTGTGTGTGTATGCATGTGTGTGGCCGTATGTAAACCTCTCATAAGTTTTGAACGGCGCGACCGATTTCATCGCGGTTGATGCCATTCGAAAAGGCTTGACCTAACTTAGATTTCGAATACAATTGGGACCGATTCGAAACCGTAGATTTTGAGAAATCTCAAAAACACTACAAAAAAAAATATTTTCAAATGTGGTTTTTTTGGAATAACTTTTAAATGCCTTTACCGATCAATTCTAAAAATAAATCAGCTCTTAACATAAAAAAATCACGTCGATCGTCGCTAGCCCGGTCGAAATCAGTTGATTCATTCGTGAATTATCGCTGTTGACTAAAAACTAAAAAAAATGTTTTTTCGGAATTACATCGAAATTCCTACTTCGATCGCTTAAAACTTATAGTGTGTCCGGACCCGCTGCCCTGGTGCCCCGGGGCGTCGACTGTTTTTGTTTTTTGACGCGGAAAGTTCAAATTAAAAATTCAAATCGGTAAACAAAAGACAAATTGACCTGAAAATAAGTGTGAATTCGCCTGTCAGAAAGCCAACAGCTAATGTCACATCATTATCACATCATACTGAATAATATAGTAATATAAATAATCATCATATTATTATTAAAAATACATGTGAATACGATATCGTTCATGTTTTAGACTGGAAAAAGTTAATAATCATATTTCATAATTTTTTGTATTAATAAACTGTGGAAAATGTTAATTAAAGGAGTAAGTTATAATGAAAATGACGAGGTTATTACTGAAGGAGATCAAACACTGTATCAAGTTGTCGATGAATCGGGTAATTATCAATTAATTTATTATTTTTAAAGTGAAAGTTTTTTATTGAAAATTTATATATAAAGTAGAACCTCGATAAGTCGAAAACCTCCTTAACTCGAAGAAATGTTTCATCCCCTTCCCTCCAAGCCCCAAAACCTCCGTTACTCGAAATTCTTAACCTCTATAAGTCGAAATAATTAGTGAGTCCCTACAAGCTATTTATGTACATATTTTCCCTCCATAACTCGAAAAATTATATTTTACTTCTGTATCTCGAACATAGCAATGTTTTATTTTATAACATCTACAACTTGATTGTTTGAGACTTTTAACACCTTCAAGAATTTGCCGACAGTGCAAGTACACACTGATAAAAAAATTAATTTGACTCAAGAGCCAAAATCTTGAACCAAGAATAAAATTTTGACGAAAATGATTTTCTTGAGTCAAGAGAATAAATTCTTATGAAAAGAATAATTTACTTACATCAAGATTAATTTCTTGACTTAGTTCAAGATTAAGGCTCTTGAGTCCAGTTAATTTTTTTATCATTGCACCATTGTTTATTAGGAGTAGACAATGAATAGAATTACCCAAATTAATGACTCACGTTAATACGAATTTAAAATTTAAAACTTGAATTTTTATTTATTTTACCCCTCTACCTCAAAATTTATAAAAATGAATCTCAACCTCTTTATGTCGAATCAAAATCCGCCTAAGTCGAAATCCTTTTTAACTCGAAAACTGTATAACTTGAATTTTTTTGCCTCTCCCTTGGAGTTTGAGTTATAGAGGTTCTACTGTACATGAGTTTCAGCTGATGCCATAGGACTAGGAGTATCAGCATTACAATAAAATTGACTTTCAGCAAACATCTGAATCAATTTGTTACAGGTATTTCTTTGAATACGAAAGTGACGCCGAAACTGCAAAAATAAAGTAATTCAATTAATACTTTTTTAACTTTCCGCTAAGAAAATTGAAAATTTTTAAAAATCGGAAGTTATTGTTTTCACCCCGTTTTTCGAAAATCGAGTTTTCATCAGATCACGACGTTATGAGGTCCTAGGAAGTTTTCCTGACTATTTTGAAACGGGATGTTATGTTTCCCTTGGTCGCCCCTTTTACTCTTAAGGGCGCCACTGGATTTTCGTTCTCAGTTTCCAGAAACTGGACCAGAACATGGAGTGCTAGGTCAGGGTCGTGAGAGAATTGCTGAAAGGAGCTAGGATTAAAACACAGAAATTCATTTAACAGAAATTATTTATTTATCCAATCCCTCTTACAATTGAAATATGGCCAGTATTACAATATATAAAGCTTCATGGATACAATCCACACTCACACTCACACTCATTCGGTATATTTCTCGCTGTCCAGCTAGACCCTCACGTGGCTGTAGTACCCGATGCCTACTGGACTCTCACGATACTCTATCTACTTCGCGTCGTCCCCTGGACCTCTAACGCTACTCTAACTTAGTTCGCGCGGTCTCACGGACTCTCACGCCACTGAGCTGGACCTCTGACGTGACTACACACGTTGTCCACACAGCGCACGCTGTCCCCCAAACTTCACGCTACTCTAAGAGAACTACCCCGAAGCCAGAGGAGTATACCATGAAACCGAGATAGTCTCTTTACTCTCACACAAACACACTATTTTCCAAATTCCAATAATAACAATAATAATAAGAGCGCTCGAATTACAAAATAAAACAATTTCCATAATATTATTTATCTAATTAAATTTTCCAAAATTCCGGTTTATACTTTTCCGAATTTCAAATACAATTAACAATTTCTTATCGCCTAAATTACCGCCGTATCTCAATTACTCAACAGTAATTATCTAAATCTAAATTTCAAAATAGCTAGGACTAAATCCATTTTATCCGAGTAATTTATTAATTCAATTTTAATCTTTCTAAATTCCTGGTTGAGTAAACTTAGATTTCGTACATTATTTAATCCGATCCAAATTAATTTATTCCGAGTTATTTTATTTTTCCCAGTAATCGGCATTACATTTTACTAGATTTATTTTTCGACGCAAAAGTTAAATTTCGACAAGAGATTATCCTATTGTATTATATTTGGTATTTCTTAAAACTTAACATTTTATTTTACTCGAGTTTATTCTATTTCAATGACTAAGAGACTTAGCTGCGACCTTGTGTGTCCTCTACTCAGCGTTTTCTCACACGGACAAGATGGCTGACGGTCTCGCTCGGTCTAGCGTCTTTGTCGCAGGACTCATGTAATTTTTTTTTTCTGATGAAATTTTTACAAATTTTATGTTCTCTATTTTCTTGACTAATTAATTTAGATTGATAATTCTATTGGTTTAATAACTATTTCTTGACTCTACGTTTACTTTAAATTAAAACAATTATTAATTAATGCGCCAAATAATTTATACAAATAACTTTCGATCGAAATAAATTTTAACTTAAACAATCGTACTTTTACGGTTTACTTAATTTTATTTTCTATTGGTTTAAGCCAAATTATTGTCTATCAATTCTCAATTAAATAAATTTTTCACATGGCGAAAATCTGGAATTAATAACCCGACTTAAAGCCTAGTATTATCAACCCAGACAGGCCTACGTGTAAAATACGTAATAACAGAGACAAGTTACTTTTCCTAAACAAATTAATTAATAAACCTAGTACTATTAATTATTTGTCTTATAATTTTTCTAATATTAATATTAAACTTAATTAAATAATTTAATGACTAGCGATTGTGACCGAACGCGAAATGGCGGTGACCTTCAGCCGACGTGTTGCCTGGCTGACGCCGCCGACCCGAGAAATAAAATCAGACATGATAATTGTACCTGGAGTTTTACGTTTTATTATCTTAACACTCGTGCACTCCCTCGACGAGCTGCAACTCCTTTTCCAGGCTGGTGTAAGTTTTTCCTTCGAATAAATCCTCGGCAATTACCTCCTCGGGTTACTGCTTGGCGGCGAAAATCCGGTCACCGTCACTCGTGCTCTCGATATCTCTCTTGAACCTGTAACCGCAAATCGGCGTTAGAATTTATTACAAATTAAAATTAATTTACGCAAGCTGACAAGCGGCCTAGCAAGCAATAAATCAATTAATTTTTTATCGCTTCGTTCCACTTAAGGTGAGCGAAATAAAATAATTACCTGTGCTCAGTTCTTACTAAAAGTTGCGATGCGTCCAACGAGACTGTTCGGTCACAATGAGTCTTCTTGGTCTTGTCGTTGTAGTTCTTTCTTCACTCTGCCTTCCCCACTCTCTCTCTCGGCGCCAGCGCTTCCCCCTCGGGGACTTACTTACTACTTATAACTAGTGGCGCGAGTACTTCGGAGCACAGCGCCCTGTGATCCGTCGATCAACTAACTGGCGCGGGCCAGAAACCACACGTGAGTAATACAGGGATTAAACACTCCGTTACAATTTTTGCGGTGATGTCACCGTGTCTGTATGTATGTTAGACTGTGTCAAAATAAGTTTTTATTTTTTTTTTTCGATTAAGCGTATCTTAAAAGTTTCTTCAATATAAAAAAAAAATTCTCCTAAAGTTTGAGCTCAATATCTCGAAAATTGAGCTGGCGCAAGGGGGGGTCCCCTTTCCCATTTAAATAACATTGTAAAATTTCTTTTTTTTTTATTTTTCAAATAACTATGCGAATAAAATTTTTTTTTCAATTTTGCTCTTAACTATCTTATAGGAAATTTAATTCTCTACAAAATTGTTTATGTCCATTTTTTTCCTAAACTCAACAGAAACGAAGTTACAGAGGGCCGAATAGGAGGAAAAAATAATTAATGAATTAATCACAGAAAAAAATTTATCAACAGACTCGATAGAGTCTGGCGCCAAGTTCCGTTCTCAAGCCAGACTACCGAGTGTTCAACAGACTCGATAGAGTCTGACGCTAAGTTCCGTTCTCAAGCCAGACTACCGAGTGTGTATATACCGTAAGCAGAACGGTTTTTTGAGGTTACAAATTTTTTTTCAAATTTATTTTGATTTTTTCTTATATGATATTTTATAATAGTAATTCATGCTTTTTATTACACGTATTACTTGATTGTTATCAATTATCTTTATAATTTCTATTTCAAATTATTAAAAATAATCAGCACAAACTATAGCGACCCAGATTTTTAGATTTTAACTTTTTCCTTATGTAAAAAGCGGACGGCCAGAGACTAAATAATATAAGGATGCATGCTAATCTTATAATAGATGGGAAACTACAGTGAAAAAAAGATATTTGACAACTTGCAATTACACACGCCAGGCGGCGCAAGAATAACTTTTACATGTTAATAAGTTTTTATACCTTCGCGGATGTTTAACTGGTTCTGCTGCAAACAAGCTCGCGCTTTTGAATGCAAGTGCAGAAAACTATTGGGAAATCTCCCGGGGGCGTGGTTTCTCCTTGCGGCAGAAGCGTTAACTACTCTAAAGGGCATTTTCAAATCAGATGACACGTGTTTATATAGTAGTGCTTGTTTATTTCGTTTTTAAATACAGTTTTTAAAAAAATATCTAATAATATGAGAGTCGCAATTCAAGAAATTTGTAATTTCGCATGTGCTGAACCTAATCATAAAAGTTTTATTGGTGGAGAAAGTATTCTCGAAGCAGGGCATTTAATTAAATGTGGGCTGCAGCCATCTGACAGAAATCTTGATGAGGTGTATAACATCATAGCGTTTTGTTTACAAACGTCACATTTAAAAGATGCTCCACATGAAATTGTTGGAGCAATTGCAAAAACTGGTCAGATTATGGGCATGTCATGCTCATGTAAAGCAGGGTTAAGTGAAGCATGTAAGCATATAGTCGCAACACTTCTATTTTGTAATAGGTTAGTTTTCTGTTTATAAATATATTTATGACTGTTATCACGATAAAAGCTATATAGTATTTTTAATTTTTAACATTATTTTTCAAATAAAATTTTATGATTTTAGAAATGATTATGATAAACTTCAAATTATTACTTGCACAGATAAAAAGTGCGTTTGGAGTGCTCCGCAAAAAGCAGCACTGGAAAAATATGAGCCAAATCCGTTAGCACAACATAGTTGCTTTGAGTTAATAAAACAAAAAATTTTGGATGCTCCAAGTAAAAAACATAAAAAAAAAAATTGTGAAGCAACGGAACCTAGAAAGCAACTAGAACTAACTGAAGAAGAAAATAAAATACTTTTCGACATGATGGTGTTAAATCTACCTTGCAGTGCATTGAGTGAACACACGTAATTGCTTATAAATAAGTTGAATGGTTTTAGAAAATCTATTTTCTTTTTTTTTTTTATCTTGTAGAATTGCTGTTGGTCTAAATTGGATTTGTACATCAATTAATGCTTTAAATAATTTTATTCTTTGATTTTTTCGTTTCTTTAGAGCTGGACGGCATGAGGCTTTACAAGAGGTGTCTAATAATTCTACCTGTGATTCTTCTAAAATTCTCACTATTTTTCAAAATCAACGTTGTTCAAAATTTCTCGAACAGCTAGAACAGGTTAAAGTAAATCCTTTAAAAGATTGCTGTAAAAATATAACCTTTAAATTAAGCGATAATGTTGTTGATATTTGCATCCAAACTATGGAGTTTCATTCCGCCTGGTTAAAAGAACGACAATTTAGAATTACTGGTAATGATTCCTACCAGTTATATACATATAAAAATAATATAAAGCCGGATTGGAAACAGAAATCACTAAAATACTTTTATTCTAATCCGATAAATAATTCTTATACACAGCACGGTTTAAAAAACGAGCCATTAGCTCGAAATAATTATGATGAGTCTGAACCTTCGGTGATGGTAATTGAATGTGGTCTCGTTGTTTGCCACAATAACTTCTGGCTTGGATATTCACCTGATGGTGTCGTTTTTGATCAAAATAATAAACCTATTAAATTAATCGAGATTAAATGTCCTTATGAGGGGAAAAAGAAAAGCTTGCAGGACGTAATTCCTTTATTAAAGTGGTTAGTGAATGAAAATGGTACATGGAATATGAAAAAAAAACACATGTATTATTCTCAAATTCAAATAGGCATGGCTGTTCTAAATTTACCAACAACTGATTTCATTATTTATACTCCGTTTGATAATAAAATAATGGTATTAACTATTGAATTTGATGAAATTTTTGCAAAAGATTTGTTGCATTCTTTGAAAAGGATTTATTTTAATCATATGATTCACAACATATTTGATACTCAAACTCTTAACAATAATAATAACAATAAATAATAATTGTTTTTTTATTGATTTCAAAAAATATTTATCTTTTTAAAGATCTTAACTTATTTTTCTTTTTTAAAATAATATTAATAATAATTATTTCTTAAACTATAAAATAGTAAAAGGATAATTGTTTTTAATGATTACAAAATATTTATATTTTATAAACAATACAAATTTAACTTTTATTATTACAGTTGTAAATTATAATGTTTTTTGCAATTATAACAATATTTATATTTGTTGAAATGATATAAATATATATGGATTTGTAATAAAGTTTAAAACTATTATAACTGTTTTTTGTGAGTTTTAAAAATTAAATATATTAATTAAATATTTTCGCTATGAAATTTATTTTTTTTCAAAATTGATGCACTCAAATTCACTACACCACAAATAATTGTGAAAATTTCTTCAACTTTACTTAATAGACATACAGGCATAGTTGAACCAAGAACATCAAAGGTTTTTATTCGTTGATTACTTCTTTCAACATGGACACGAACTTTTGCAACGTAACGATTCATATTCGCTTCTGATTTGGAAAATTGTTGTTTATCTCTCAAAAAAAAAACGGTGTACATAATGTAACATCATATTTCTTACAGAAGTCGTGCATGGTGAATCCTTTATCTGCCAATACGATATCTTTTTTATCCATCATATTAATAATATTACTTTGTTCAAATATTGTGTTATCTGATGCACGTCCACCATAAGCACGGCTTACAAAAAAAATTGTTCCAGCAGGTGTTACACCGGTCAAGAATTTGACGGTATAAGTAGATTTGTAATACGAATAAGTTTGCAATTGACAGCATAACTTCGACGGTTTTTGAATCTTTATTTCCGTACAATCAACAACTACTCGGACGCCTTCAAAATTTTTAAAGCACAAGGGAATATTTTTTAATATATTTTCTTTGCTTGGCCAATGAATGCTTGGCTTCAAAGCAAGATACAAAATATCAATCATTTTCCAAATTTGACTTTTACAGCCATTTTTTGAAAAGTTGAAAAAAATGGCTAAAGTAGAATAACTCATATTCTGCTTTAATTTCATGAAAGTCATGATAAGCAACTCACGCAAGTCAAACTTAATTGAGGAATTGGATGTACCTCGCATTGATTGTACTTTTATGACTAACTGTTCTATGGTATTTAAAATAGCAAAGCTTGATAACCCGGTTAATGTACTGAGCTGTTGATCACTCTTGATGCAAGTTGAAAATTTCGGAGTTAAATAGTCACTTTCAACTTGAATGCCAATATCTTTAAATATTTTCATCGTAGAAGGATAATTTTGTTCTTGCTTTTCTTCGTCTACAGCAGATATTTGAACAAAAGATAAGTCTTCAGTAGCTGATTCGACGCAAAGTTGACTTTGACAAGATGAATCCCCGGTATCTCCGGTTTTGTCATCACTAAGTACAGAGTTTATCTCAGATGTATCCTCATTTAGAAAAGACTTTTTTTTTAATGATCTTTTACGACGTCTTTCATCTCTGTCGTCAATTTGAACCAAATTTGGTTGGTTGAATGTTGATAGTGATGTTTCAGGAAGATTGCATGAAGGAACACTATTTTTTTTTAAATGGAAACGTAATTGATTAACGTTAGCTGCAACAAACAAAAGATTTCATTTGTCACGAGTCATCCTTTTTATTACAATTATTAAATGATACAGAAACTAATAGGAGTCTGATAATTGCTTAGATTTTTCAATAAATAAATCATAAAAATTTTTTTTGATTATTCTATCAACAGAAATAAAAAAAAACATCATCATTGTAAATTTGACCAAATTTTTTTTAATAATAATTTATAAATTGTTAAAAAAATGATCAGATGTCTGCTGATTTTATTTTTATGTTATTTCATTGAAATAATAATTATAGTAACAAATATGTTTTTTTAACAAAAAAATAGTAGTTAAAAAATAATATTTAATGAATTTATAACTTACATGTTGGTAAATAATCACTTTTTGTAAAGTGTAATGAACATACACTTTTATATTGGGTAACCTCATTTCCAATTTTCAACGCTTTTATCCAGGCCAATCGACGATCTATTATTTGATCCTCGCCGAATTTATTTATTATTTTCACTAAATTACTGTTAGCAGCTGGAAAACTAT
Source organism: Cotesia congregata (assembly GCA_905319865.3). NCBI lineage: Eukaryota > Metazoa > Arthropoda > Insecta > Hymenoptera > Braconidae > Cotesia > Cotesia congregata. The sequence goes on from CAJNRD030001118.1 coordinate 15,660,512, forward strand.
AAAATCGAATTGTATTATCCCTCCAAGACTTGCTGTTACATCCATAAACACAACAAAAAGTCTTGCTTTTATTTTTTCGAGGAGGAAACTCCATGGTCACTAACTATCACGATATTTTCAAAAAATAATTAATTAGGTTTGCAATTAATATTACCAATAAACGTAAAACTTGTAATTGACACAACATAAAATATTTTTAAACTTTGAATTCTCACTTATAGCATGCAGAAAACATCAGCTGTTATAAACTCAACCCGGTTACGCTAGTTCATATTTTAACCATCAGATAGCGTATTTTAGTGGAGCACTTCCCAATACACAGGCTTGGGAACTTTTAACAGAAACTTATCAGAAAGCGCGCGCTTTAGTTTTTAAACATTATGACGCTCTTTTAAATCTTAATTCAATATCAACCCCGACTAATGAAAATCTTACTAAATTCATAGATGATGCTCGACAACACTTGAATGACTTAAAATCATTAAAAGCAAACACAACTGACGCATTTATAGTAAGATTATTAGAACTTAAATTACCAACAGAAATTAGAGACAAATGGGACGAAACGTATAAAGACGATAACACTCTCCTAACGTTTGACGCATTTAGCAAATTTATAATAAAAAATGCTTTCCGACTCAGTACACGTAAACCTAATAAACAGCGCGACTCCGATAACTCTTTTAAAAGACGACGTAATGAACTTTCGAGTAATAATTTCAAGAAACAAAAAACAGACTCACCAGTCCGAGCTTTAGTAACAACCACTTCTACTGCCTGTCCATGTTGCAAACTATCTCATCCGCTCTATAAATGTTATAAGTTTGATGCATTAACTATAGGAGAACGCATAAAATTTGTAAAATCTGCTAAACTTTGGAATAATTGTCTTCGCGAACACAAAGGAACTTGTCCTTCCAGCAGTAGATGTCAAACCTGTAAGAAATTCCATCATACCAAATTGCACATTCAGCAAAAGACAACTCAACAACCCTCTAATCCAAATACTTCAAAGAACTATGCTGTAAAATTCGAGTCACCTTCTACTGTTACAACTGATAAGGGATCTACATCTTGACTAGTAGTACACAACTATACGACAATTCTCAGAACACCGCGTTTCCAATTGATGATGAGCGCACTCATCCAGTTGCGTGATTCAACGGGTGAATTCATACAAGCTCGCGCTTTACTTGACACCTTTGCAACAGCTAATTTCATTACTGAAAATTTGTCTAACAAATTAAAATTGCCAATGCAAAATTGTTCTATTCTAATCGGGGCGGTTAACGGAATGCAAACCTTTTCAAAATATGTCGTTCAAATAAATTGTAAATCTTTAAACAATAAATTTCAAAGATCATTATCATTTTTAACTGTTAACGAAATTACAGAGCTGAATCCAAATGAAATCTTTCCACGTAATAAAATAGACATACCTAAAAAGATAATACTTGCTGATCCGGAATTTCATATACCAAGACCCGTAGATGTCCTTATCGGTTCAGGTACCACACTTTCTCTGCTATCTGTCGGACAGATTAACTGCTCACAAAACGATTGTGATTTAATATTACAAAAAACGCAACTAGAATGGGATGTAGCGGGAGGAGCCATTGACGATTAAAATATACTTTCTGTAACTTTTCAACTAACTGATCTGTCGAGTCAACTAACAAAATTCTGGACTATTGAAGACGTAGGTTCTAGTGATTCCCGATCTATTGAGGATTCTACATGTGAGACTTATTATCAAAACACTACTACTCGCGATACAGACGGTCGATATATAGTAAAACTACCTTTTCGCGCAGACGATGTCGAGTTCGGGAATTCCAAACAAAAGGCTCTAAATAGATTTCTATCTTTACAGAAGAGATTAAATTCAGACTCATCATTAAACGATAAAAATATATTTTCTGTAACTTGTCAACTAACTGATTTGTCGAGTCAATTAATAAAATTCTGGACTATTGAAGACGTAGGTTCTAGTGATTCCCGATCTATTGAGGATTCTACATGTGAGACTTATTATCAAAACACTACTACTCGCGATTCAGACGGTCGATATATAGTAAAACTACCTTTTCGCGCAGACGATGTTGAGTTCGGGAATTCCAAACAAAAGGCTCTAAATGGATTTCTATCTTTACAGAAGAGATTAAATTCAGACTCATCATTAAAATTCGAATACAATAAAGTCATGAATGAATACATCAATCTTGGCCACATGGTACACGTACCGGATGATAGTGAACCGGGGTATTACATGCCCCATCATCCGATAATAAAAACATTCAGCACTACCACTAAGGTACGCGTTGTATTTGATGCTTCAGCTAAAACCGATAAGGGTATCTCCTTGAATGAAGTCTTATTGACCGGGCCTACTATACAAGATAATCTTTTTACTATTCTCTTACGTTTTCGCACCTTTGTTTATGCTATGACTTCTGACATAGCTCAAATGTACCGACAGATTTGCATACACCCGGATCATCATAAATATCAACGAATCATTTACTACCACAATAACGATATTAGTACTTTTGAACTTAAACGAGTTACATTTGGGGTTTCTGCAGCTCCATTTTTAGCCATACGCACTGTGAATCAACTTGCTGATGACGAATCTCATAATTTTCCTGTAGATTCAAAAATATTAAAACGAGATCTTTATGTCGACAACTTATTAACCGGATCCAATTTTTTGACCGAAATTTTAAATTTGCGTGACCAAATCATTCAACTAGTGCGAAAGGATGGATTCAAACTCAGACAATGGGCTTCAAATCACCGACACGCACTGGATACTTTCGATTAAAGAACCTTAGATTTAGATTGTGCTATTAATGATGATCCTATCTCTAAAACTTTGGGCATAGCATGGAATTCTCTAACTAAAGAATTTATCTATACAGTCAATCCAAACGATTCATCACGAAAAATAACTAAACGAACCATTTTATCTGACATTGCAAAAATTTTCGATCCTATCGGAATTCTAGGTCCTATTGTATTAGCTGCAAAAACCATCATTCAAGAATGTTGGAAATTAAAGGTCCATTGGGATGAAACGGTCCCAGAAGAATTGCATTTGCGCTGGTGTAAATTTGCCGAACAATTACCCCTAATTAAAGACTTTTCTGTTGAACGAAATATTTTAATTCCTGATCCGACTGACATACAATTGCATGGATTTTGTGATGCTAGTAAAGTAGGCTATGGTGCTTGCATTTATATAAGATCAGTGAATAAACATGGAGACGTGATCGTGAAGTTAGTTTGTTCCAAATCTCGAGTTGCTCCCATTAAAGATGTTACAATTCCAAAATTAGAGTTATGTGGAGCACTATTACTTGCTAAATTATATAAAGACACAATTCCTTCATTTAACTTTGACATATCTAAAGTCACATTTTGGTCTGATTCAACTATTGTACTACAATGGCTCAAGCGATCTCCCAGCACTCTCAAGGTCTTTGAAGCGAATCGCGTTACACAAATTCAAACTCTTTGCAGTAAAATCGAATGGTGACATGTCAGAACCAAGGACAACACGGCAGATTGCTTATCTAGAGGTCAACTTCCTTCTGAATTTCTAAACAACAAAATGTGGTTGACAGGTCCTACGTGGATATCACAGGATCCTTTCAATTGGCCTAACTTAAAGCCGGCAGTTCCTTCTGAACTTCCTGGTGTTCGAAAAATTACTTGTTTACTAGCTTCCACTGACAATTTATTTAAACGATTTTCTTCATATTCTAAACTTATAAATTCCTTTTCCTATTGTTTACGAATGTTAAAAGATAATCCATTCAAACACAAACCTTTAAACGTAGAAGAAAAATTATTAACTGAAATTAAAATCTTAACTCTGATTCAAAACGAACAATATCATGATGAAATCAAACAAATTAAAGGAGCCGGAGAAACAAAAAATCTACGATTACGATGTCTTAATCCATTTGACGATTCAAACGGATTATTGAGAGTGGGAGGCCGTTTGAAACATGCTCCTATATCTTTTTCGAAAAAACATCCTATTTTATTACCTTCACGTCATTATGTTACTGATCTAATTATTAGAGAAACCCATGAAAATTTGTACCATTCGGGTATACAGAGTACACTTTCAAATCTTAGACATAAATTTTGGCTGCTAGATGACAAAAATCAAGTACGTAAAATCATTAGACATTGCGTTAAATCCATTCGATATCAACCAATTCTCTTGCAAAGTAAAATGGCCGATTTGCCTAGTTCTAGAGTCTCGGAATCTCCGCCATTTTCTCACGTAGGAATTGATTATTTTGGACCTCTCTTTATCAAGGAACGTAAATTTCGAAACAGAGCTAAAGTCAAGGTCTATGGATGTGTTTTTGTTTGTATGGCTACGAAGGCCGTACATTTAGAAATCGTAAGTGACTTAACTACCGAGGGTTTCTTAGGAGCTTTCGGACGTTCTATTGGTAGAAGAGGGGTTCCATCTCATGTATATTCTGATAATGGTACCAATTTTGTGAGTGCAAATAATCAATTAATAGAACTTTACCAACTATTCAACTCTAAGTCCCATCAGGACATTGTTAACAAATATGCAATAAGTAAAAACATTATCTGGAAATTCAATCCACCTTTATCTCCTCATTTCGGTGGTATCTGGGAGGCGGCAGTCAAGTCATTTAAACATCATTTTAAACGAGTAGTGAAAGAACAACTTTTAACATTTGAAGAATTAAATTCTCTAGCTATACAAATAGAAGCTATATTAAATTCCCGTCCTTTATGTTCATTGTCAAGTGATCCTAATGATCCTATTGCTTTAACTTCTGCACACATTTTAATAGGTCGTCCTCTCACTATGCTACCTGAAAATGATTTTTCTGACATTCCAGATAATAGACTAAGCTCATGGCAATTCACTGTCAAGGCTCGACAGGATTTCTGGAAACGCTGGTATTTGGAATACCTTCATGAATTGCAGACCAGGCAAAAATGGGACTCCAATCAAGGGGATATTAAAGTCAATCAAATTGTCTTACTAATGGACAAAAACCAACCCTGTATGCGGTGGCAGCTGGGAGTAGTGATCGAGATTCATCCAGGAGAGGATAACATAATACGAGTGGCTTCAATTCGAACGGCTCAAGGCATATACAAACGGAATATTACTCTGTTATGTCCGTTACCAATCAATTCTTAAAATCTGTAAGTTCAAAATATTGTAATCATGTAATATCACTAATTGTAAACACTATTCATAACATCTTGCTCAACCTTCGCAACGGGGGAGTTTGTTTAACCGCTAGAAAAAGGATCTAGTCAAATACTTATAAGAAGAATTACGCCTTCGGGCTTAATTGTTAAAACTTGGGAATAATCGTATAAACTCGGGAATAATCGTATTACGCTATGGCCGTCGCTCATGCGCGCCTTGGTTAGCGGTAGAGAAGCCGGCTCGCGTGGTCTGCTGCAACAGTTGTGCTTGGACTTTTGTACTAGTACGACTTCTCTGTGCTAATCAATTCTGACAATTCTTACTTGCATCTCACATTCATTCAAATATTTAAATTATTCATTAAATATAAATAATTATAGTAGATTCAATTATACTTTAAATTTTCAATTCATTTAAATCAGTTTAATAGTTCAGTGAATTAACATAAATAAGTAAAATCAAGTAAATTTATTTAGTGACGCCACGCGGCCATTACGCGCCACCGTTAACAAAGGATTGCATCAGCCACGCAGATTTAGTCAATCCATAATTGACGCGTGATGTTAACAATTAATTACATTAAATCAATTATTAACATTTAATTACGATCTTATTTAATTCAACTTATAAATAATTAAATTCTAACTTCAAATCATTTGACTAATTTCTACACGAAAAACATCAAACTCAATTGACTAACATTCTGTTATCAATTGAATATTATTAGCTCTCACCTTGAGACAATCGAACATTAATAGCTCTCACTCTGAGACAGTTCAAATTAATTAGATATTACCAGCTCCCACCTTGGGACTTATCTAATTCAAATTATCGATAATTTTCTATCTAAGGCGGCTGAGCTCACCCCTATTGCGTTATTGCAACGTAATTATACACATTTACACTTACAGATACACAATTTACTTGTATAATTTCATCAAGGAGGTTTTTCCCAGCCTAGCTGGGTTTTCCTCCTTTGGGGACAAATAAATTCTTCTAAATTGTTCCCCAAAAAATCCAAGTATTATTATTTAATTTCCTAATCCCAACTTTATCGTATAATTTAAAACAATTACGGGAATTATCCGCATTGGATAGTTTTCGACACAACACGATCTATGTTTTATACTTTTTTCACGTAGATCAGCATGAATAAGTGTTTCTAAATGAGATCTGAGGCCTTCTCCTTGGGCGTTGCCATTATCATCAATTGGGTAGACACGTATGTGACATTTTCCTTTAGCAATGTCCTCACCTTCGTGTTTACATAGACCACATCCGTAAATTCCTCGAAAAGTTTTAGACCCTCTTAATTCCGGCCGTTCAACTGAATCACAAACGCCCATTAAAATTCTACATTTTTTATGAAAAGTTGAGCCACCATAAACATAGTCAAATCCTTCATTAAACAGTGATGCTGATTCACGTACAAAGGGCTTTAAGTACTCATTCATTATAGATTTCTTTGAACCTAAATACACACTTACTAACATAACTCTTTGTTTACGCTTGTGTGGATGAATTTCATTAATGGTACATAAAATAGGTGTTATTGATGTCATTGAACTTTTGAAGAGCCGAGTTCCATCAATACTGAAGTTAACACTGATCATACTTTGGAGATCTCCCGTTGATTAATTACTTTTATAAAGATAACCATCAAGTATATCTTCTAAGGCATAAGAACATTTTTTTTGCCGACGAATGGGGTATGACAGAATTCATGATGATGCTCACAAAAATGCTGTAACTGATACTTTAATGATAAGTACAAAAAAACATTTCCTAATTGTTTATTTGTTGAACAATTTATTTCGAGTTTACACTCATCACAATATAAACTTTGATCGATTTGAGCTCATTAAACAAAAATATATTGTATAACACGCAATGGTGTGAAAGAGTAGATTACAACGTATTAAAATAACACGGATGGAAAATTTACACTGATAGAATTTAACACCGTTATCTTCCACTACACGGCCGAGTAAAGTGCTCCGGGTCCATTTTTACACCGAAATTTTTCACAGTATATTCAGGAACTGCAAGCAATCAACCAATGGTAATTTTTTTCGAATTATATTATACATTACTTCCCAGCTAAATTTACAATTTTGAGAAAATTAAGTTTTAGAAAATTTTAACGCTATTAATGTCATCCCGAATTTAGGAAAACTAAAATTCAATTTGCGCGCGCAAGCGCCTCATGTTTATTGTCGTGATATATTTATGTGTCGTTTATGTATATTATATTCACTTTCAACCAATCAGAATGAGAATATTTATTTTCGACCAATCACATCACGAATAGATTGGTTTCACATACATTTCATCTCAATTTTATTATAGGATATGTATTTATCAGATGTTAATTATGAGCGATGCAAAAGTAAAATTAAAAAAAAAAATCTGGAAAACGGTTGACCCTAAAGGCCATCCCTGCAACTTCCCGCCAATTCCATACCTAAACGCTTGAAATTGCACTTACGACGTTTTTGAACTCTTCGAGCTCAAAAAAACAATTCGTGTGTTATTTTGAGCTCTCCGAGCTCAAAGAAATAGCTTTTGTATACTTTTGAGCTCTTCGAGCTCAAAAGTGTGATAGAATTTCTAAATGAATGAATCGATTTTCATGCGATTGGCAGATATTCACGCAGTTTTTTAGAATCTATGATATACTTTTGAACACAAACTGATCGAACTGAAAATCTTAGAGAAATTCGAAAAATAACTTACGAACCAATCAACCAATTTCTACGTTCTTGGTGGTGATCGACGTAATTTTTTGAGCTTTAATAATTATTTCATGTCATCAAAAACGATCCGAAAAGAAATCTCGAAGTTATGTGAAAAAAAAACTTTTTTGGAAATTTTTCGTTTTTGATAACTCTCGAACGAATCAACCGATTTTGATGGGACTTGGCAATCGACGTGGTTTTTCAAGCTCAAGAGCTGATTAGTTTTTGGAATTGATCGGTGAAGCCGTTTAAAAGATTTTTTTAAAATATATTTTTTTTTTAATTTTTCGTTTTCGATATTTCACGAACGAATCAACCGATTTTGACCGGTCCAACAGTGATCGACGTAGTTTTTCAAGGTTAAGAGCTGATTAGTTTTTGGAATCGATCGGTAAAGCCGTTTAAAAGTTATTCCAAAAAAACGATTTTTCGAAAATTTTGTTTTTGAGATTTCTAAAAATCGAGCGAACCGAATCAATTCAAATTTTCACGAAATTCAATGGCTATGATACTCTTTGGATCGCTACCGATTTCGATCCGATCGGCCGACCCGTTCAAAAGTTATAAGAGGTTTACATATATACACAGACACACACACATACATACAGCCGCACGGACACCATCGCGGGAATAGTCAGGAAAGCTTCCTAGGACCACAAAACGTCGAGATCTGATGAAAACTCGATTTTCGAAAAACGGGGCAAAAACAATAACTTCCCGATTTTTGAAAATTTTTAATTTTCTTAGCGGGAAGTTAAAAATTAGGAAAACGGTTGACCCTAAAGGCCATCCCTGCAACTTCCCGCACCACCATACCTAAGCGCTCAACGATTCACTTATTTTTTAAGCTCTTCGAGCTCAAAAATATAATTTTTGTGTGATTTTGAGCTCTCCGAGCTCAAATAAATAGCTGTTCTGTGCTTTTGAGCTCTCGAGCTCAAAAGACTGATGGAAGTTTCATAGAACACTATTTTTTGAATTTTCAAACCGCAATAACTTTTGAATGAATTAACCGATTTTCTCGCGGTTTACGGCACTCAACGCAGTTTTTTAAGTTCTTTGGAGAATCTTCAAGCGTAAACTGGTCAGACTAAAAATTTCATAGAAATTCTGAAAAAAAAAAATTTTTTTCAATTTTTTTCGACAACGATATCTCACGAACGAATCAACCGAAGTCGACCAGGCTGGTGGCAATCGACGTAGTTTTTTGAGGTTAAGAGCTGATAAGTTTTTGGAATCGATCGGTTTAGCCGTTTAAAAGATATTTCAAAAAAACAAATTTTTGGAAATTTTATTTTTGAGATTTCTCAAAATTCATGGACTCAAATTCTGTAAACTAGTATCAGAATTCTAAGGGCAAAGGAACTCTTCAGAACGCCGCTTATTTTGATCGAATCGGATGATCCGTTCAAAAGTTATGAGAGATTTACATACATACACACACACACACACACACACACACACACACACACATACATACATACAGACACGGTGACATCACCGCGGAAATAGTCAGGAAAGCTTCCTAGGACCTCAAAACGTCATCTGTCGAAAACTCGATTTTCGAAAAACGGGGTGAAAACAATAACTTTCCGATTTTTGAAAATTTTCAATTTTCTTAGCGGGAAGTTAAAAAAGAAGGGTTTTTTTGAATAATTTCGGAAACCTAAAAAATGTGTTAGCTGCATTTATGGGTTCGAAGAACTCAAAACTTCGCAATAGGTAAATTTTTAAGTGAATTTAGACCTGTAGGATCGCCCGTTTCTTGATAATGTAAAAAATATTTTCTTAACATTAAATTTAGAAATCTATCAAATACAAAACTAATTATTGAGCAAAACATTGGTATTTCCAAATTTTTAATGCTGTTGTACAATTGGGATATAAAATAGGGTTAAGAGGGCCATTTGATGTAAAAAATGGTAAGAGAAGTTTAACTGATAGTGTCTGTTATCATCAAAATACGGTACTCGATAGTGTCCTGATGGCGAAATGCACATTCGTAGAAATCGCTTTAGGAAGTTTTGTTGTCAGGAAATGGCTATCTGCCGGGACTATTTAATGCTATGTATACCATAAAGTTATGACTACTACCACTTACTAGGTGGAGGATTTTCTCATGCATGAATATACTTATTTTTAAAGAAAAATTTATAAATTCTAATTTTTAAATACAAACACATGTTTATACTACCCAGTAAAAAATTTTGTGTATCATTAACACTAATAGTATGAAAAATAACATAATTTGTGTTAAAACGGCTGTCTATGGATATAATATGTATGAAAAATTTGACACAATAAAATTTCAAAGAACCAAAAAAAAAAGTTTTTAATTTACACAATTACACAAAATTTTTTACTGTGTGATAAGTAAGGATTGAAAAATTTGAAATGTTTTATGGTTTCAGTTTATTTTTTTTCTGTTTCTAGGGTGCAACTAAAATCAACAGCAAGTGTGGGTACAAGCGTTAAAAATGAAATTAATTTTCGTCGTAACACATAATAATTCTCTTTCACTCTTTAACTCTCGCTAGCACTTATTATCTGACTTCTTGTGTGCAAATGAAAATGAAAATGAAATTCTAGAGCAGATAAAATTCTCGTCAGCATGTCTATTAAAACTGCAGCGAATGTCGAATGCGACGGACGTGCGATGGATACAAGAATGTTGGAAACGATATGTACATCACGTCGAAACGTATAGATGTCCTTATTTTCTATCGTGCCTCTTTAATCAAACTACAAATACGAATTAACCGATGAGCAAAATATACAGTACTTTTAAAATCGATAATTAGAAGAACAGAACTATTTATAACAATCGACATAATATATTTTTTAAAGTAATAAATTCAAATCATGTGACAAATTGGTGAGTATTTTTGACAATATTATTTTGAATAGTTTTAATTATGTACAATGAGTAATGAAGATATGAAATCATATTTTAGATCGATAATACATGTAAAGATAACATAGAAAGTATACAAAGAAAGTGGTGAATGCATAATATGAAAACTTTAAATCAACATAGTTTATGTTAGAAAGAAAGCATCATAATGACAAATATCTTCAATGAAAGTGGAAATAATAATCATCTTTGCGTACTTTTGGAGGATTTGGAGATGTTAGAAGACCCAAGAACAGCATCACTGAGACGAGTTAGTTATGGAATAGTTCTGCCTACTATCTGTTGTTTAGGAATTATTGGAAATATTTTCAATCTTATCGTTCTGACAAGAAAAAATATGAGAGGAACAGCATATATTTATATGCGAGGTGAGTTGAAAAATTATTTTACAAAGTAGCTAATAATTTTTTTTTTTCAATTTTGTAGAAGGCGAGCTCAAAAATCTGTCACGAAAAGATTAAAACCCAACTGGTTCGTGTTCTGCACCAGACTCAGTCGTGTGCAAAAAAAAATAGAAGAAAAATTAGTTTACACCAGATTGAGTCGTGTGTGCACCAGACTCAGTCATGAGCGCACACGATTCAGTCGTGTTCTGCAGCAGACTCAGTCCAGACACACACACACACACACACACACACACACACACACACACACACACACACACACACACACACACACACACACACACACACACACACACACACACACACACACACACACACACACACACACACACACTATATATATATATATATATATATATATATATATAGTAGTCCGTACTGTGTGAGGATAAGAAATCCACACACACACACACACACACACACACACTACACACACACACACACACACACACACACACACACACACACACACACACACACACACACACACACACACACACACACACACACATATATATATATATATATATATATATATATATATATGTGGATTGGATTTCCCCGTATGAATAGTCAGAAAAAGCTTCCTAGGACCTCAAAACGTGGAGATCTGATGAGAACTTGTTTTTCGAAAACCGGGGTGAAACCAATAACTTCCCGATTTTTTTGAAAATCAATGATTTTCAGAACGGGAAGTAAAAAATACATTACTGGAAAGTGCTCATTAAATTCGTAAAATTTTTCAATGAAAAACTTTTTCTCCTTAGCCTTTAATTTTATTTTCTTAATTCAAGAACATGACTAATATTAGTTTCTTATAATAAGAGAACTGAATATCTTGAAACAGAAGTGAAAATCTGAAAAGAATATTTACATTGATATCAAGTAGTTTTTTTAAGTGCAACGATCAACTACTATTTTTTTTCTATCGCCTACTTTCTGAAGTACATTTTAATATGTTTTTGATAATAATTGAACTGAATTACACCATATGTTTCTAAAATTGAACTATTAATGGGTGGTACAAACTTTCAACTATGCTTTCAAAGCATAGAGTAATGAACTTCAATAACTAACTAATAACTAATAATAAATTACAAAACGAAAAAAACTCGTAACTGGTCAACTACCGGTGTATTTATACTCCATATAAAAATAAAGATTAATTTATATTTTGATAAATACTATTGAATTTTATGTTATTTCCGTAGGATACTCAGCAGCGGCATTATTGGCAATACTTTTCTGTGTTCCTTTTGCCTCACGGGTACTTATTCACAAAGAAACAGGGAGATGGAATAACTGGCCTCAAGCGTTTTATCATGCCCATTTAGAACTTTTTTTAGGAAACGGATGCTTAGGTAATATTTTTCAAAAAAAAAAATGCAACCAAAAATTACTTCATAAATAATGCTTGTCTAAAGGCAGTAAATTTTGAATTTTTTTTTTTAAGTTCAATGAAAAAAAAAATATATATTTTTACGAAATATTTATTGATTGGGACAAATTTTATAATTTTATCAAAACTTTTTCTTAAACCACTGACAACCTGCAGTTTGCTCTTCCAATCATCTAAGTCTCGATTAGATTTTCGGACCAGCCCTCGAGAAACTGCTTTATGAGAGCAATGCAAATTGTTCTGCTGATTATTTTATTTCTTGATTTTAGGTTCAGCATGGTACCAAAAAACTCCCACACAGTCAGTTTAACTAATTTTTATTATTTACAATTTTTCCTCGTATTGGTCCGGTGATACTCCATAAGGATGATTTTAAAGGACAGGTTACAATAATTAATCATGATCACAAATAGTTAAATTTCTTTAGCCACTTTAGATCACCATTTATAATGTCGATAATAAATAACTTTCATTAATTTTAGAACGCATTAACGCACTTTTATAACATCAGTGGTAACGCTCAGTAATGAACAATTATGAATGATTATAAACTTAGTCTAGGAATTAATGAACAAAACTTTTGGCAAGTAATCACCTAATAGTATTTAAATAAACAATAGGTAGTATTTGATATAAATAATTATTATAGGTAATTGGCAAGTGATCGCCTGATAGTGGTAAGTTATTCGTAATATTTACAATAAAATTAAAAACGTGGCAGCTCGTGTCAAGTGTAGGATCGAAGTCCCTGATTAATGCTCGGTTTCATTGGATATTCGATTTTTCTCCTCTCCGCGTCGTCTGTGACGTCACAGGAATCGTAATTTAGTTAACCAGTGTCGGTAACGATAATTTCAGGTAGCTAGTTGGCTGGGAAGCGCACGACAATTTTCATTGTCTTATGATTTACAGAAAAATTTCCAAATAATAAAAATTGAATGCGATACTTGGTAACAAGTAGGGGGGTGTAAAAAAATTGCATGTTCTAATTGATACAATTCCAACCCTTCCAATAGTCATAAGAAAAAGAAAAAAAAATTCTTAGTTCATAAAGATGTCGTAAATACTTCCACATCAGAAAATTAAAAAAAAAAAATATGTTTGGAAAAAAGCAACTATCTTGAAAAAAAAATTATTTATAGCATTCTTTCATACTTTTGAATTCTTCAAAAACAGTAGACAAATATTTCTGATATAAATTCTGTAGGAGCGAAAGAGAGTTGCACAAAGAAGGTTTTCTCTAAATTTTAAGTAAACCGTTCGTTAGAATTTGATATACCATGTGTAACGTTACATTTTATGTAGCGATACAGTAGTAGTATGTTTACGTGAGAATGCGAGATTATGTTGTGAGTAAGGTAATGTAATAGTATTGAGGACTATCGTGAGTGTGTGCTAGTAAGTTAGTTGTCTCGAGGATGTTGAGCTGCACTGCGAAAAAGTGACCGATGTAACGTGTCGCGCGGTCAGTTACCGACGCCTGAACTCCGGTTCAGCCTCTTGGAGCGAGGTGATTACCGCGGAAGAGCGACTGATATGTCGTCACCCCGAAGTACAGGAGTTAGCCAGGCTCATGCGGTAGCTTGCGGTTGACAGGCCTCGATTGCTGGATGCTCGAGGGTAGTCGCGAGTGCTGTCTGAGCTCCCAGGGGAGCGGAGTTACTGGTAGGTCTGGGGCACTAAGTTGTGTGAATGGGGGAATGAGTATGGAAGTTTGTGTGTCTGGGAGTAGCGTGAAAGTGAGTTGGAGCTGGCGTGCCTCACGCTTGCTATTACCGTAGACGAATGGCTCGAGCCATTGTCTTTGTTTCGTGTTCGTTTGGGACTGCTCCCGCGATATTTTAGATATCGATTTAGTTTATTTTTCTGATTAAGAAGGTTGAGTGTTAGTTCGAAAGTACCGATTAGTGTACTAGATATCGTTTAGTCTCGTTTTGTAAGGTCATTACTTCCTCTGAGAGACCGAATCACGACCCTCTCTCCATAACCAGCATAACTGAGCGACACCGAGGTATTCCGTTACCGTCGAGGCTGCTCTTGGTCTTCGATTTTTTTCTGTGTGCGGGGAGCATAAAATTTAAGTTATCGTATTTCGGTTGCCGATACCGGTGAAACAAAAGTCGGCTGGCGCCTGTCGGGGTTCCTAGAGGATCGAGAGATGGCCGAGATGGACGAAGTGTAACGTAGTGAATTAGAGTTTGCCGTGAAGATCTACCGCGTGAAAGAATCAACGTTACAGGAGTCAACCTCGTGTCAAAAAAGTTCTAATTAAAAACATTTTTGTTCTGAAAATTTTTTTGTATTTTCTAAAAATTTTATTAAATACCTGCGTAGTTAAAAATTAATAGTAAAAATAATTTTTGTTTTATATAAAAAAAACGCTCAAAATTTACTGCTTCTATAGACTATAATTCTCTCGTTAATCGTTCGATATTACAGTGTGACCTAGGTTATTTAATTTGTGTCTTAGGAGTTTTTTTGTTTATTATTATTAATTGCTTAAAAATCAATACAAACAATTATTATGATTATTACGACGATTATTATTAATTTTCATTATTGTAGTTATATAGTTAATATTATTATATTATTGTTACTGAAGGTTTGATTAAATTAGAAATTTGAAGAGTGTGAGAAATTATTTTGAAGCCGAGCGAGTTTAGTGAGTAAAAGAAAATAATTGTAAAGAATTTAAAAGAATGGGAAATTATTTTAAGTCCCAAGCCGATTTAGTATGGAAAAGAAATAATTTTGTAAAAAATTATTTTAAAGAATAAATACTTAGAATTTGGCCGACGGAATGGATGGATAATGGAAGAATGATGATTATAATAGAAAATAATTATGAGCGATTCGACTAATTTATTTTACGGAAAATAAAAACTAAGAAATTTTCGACGATTGTTCAGATTGTTGAGCTTGTGCGGGCCTTGATAGAGGGCGAAGATTTCTCTTTTGTAGTGTGGTTCAAAAATATTTTAAGTACCGTTTTGAAAATAAATTTAGACAAGCAATTCTTTCTCGGGAAGATTACTCGGCTGAAGACCATATTCACCAAGTAATTCAAGAGGATGATACTCTACCTGGAGTCTGACCAAGGCCCAGGCCTTCAGCTGAGGTACGGTAGGTGATCATAAGCCGTGTAAGTGGGGGCAAGGAGGAAACTCTCCACTCGCTCTCGGGGTAGAGTTTAGGGCCCTCAGAGCTGACGACTAGTCGCCCTGGGGGGGAGGTGTTATTGGGGAACTAGTTTGTGCTTTGTAGACCGCGTTTTTTAGTTTGAACCGCAAATACCGTCGTGTATGTTTGGGTAGAATGTTCTATTGTATTAGTGTATATTGCTTACATTGTTTATATTGATTATTGATTTTGAACCGCGGATATCGTCGTATATATGTGAAAAGAGTGTTCTAATGTATTGTTTATATTGTTTAATCTACTTATATTGTTTATTAACATGATCAGGCTAATAAAGAGGTTTTCTTTTCTTTGATTTATTATTTAAAATGAAGTGTTTTGTTTATATTTAGTTATTTTGACGCGATCCCCGTTTAAGACCCTGGACTCCGGCGAACAAATTTCGAGCCGGTGATTAATTAGCTATTTTATTAGAAAACGTGGACGTTAAAACAGAGATATTGAATAAGTAACTTAATTGTCAAGACATAGTGTATAAATTAATTATGGTTATAATCAACATTTAACGTAAAAAAAGTTTATTGGCCCTGGCATGTGACTCGATTGAGAATAAACACGCGGTCACTAAGGAATAAAATAAAATAAAAGTTAATTACTTGCGAGATATTCTCTCAATACTAAACAAATTTTAATTTAATTTTCGTACTGAACAACAATATTTAATAGATAAATTATTAGGTGTAGGAGTGATGATGTTGTTGGCTTTAACAGTCGAACGCTATGTAAGCGTATGCCATCCAGGCCAACATCCACGTCCCTTATGTGGGCCTCCTCATCTGGTAGTTACTCTAATACCAATGGTAACTTTCCTTGTTTACCTACCAAATGTGTTCAGAGGAGAAATAACAACTTGTCTCGTATCATTTGGTGGCTCATTGATTTATCAAAAACGCGACAATTCGACGTTTATGCACTCAATATTCTACCAAGTAAAATATTTTGGTTACACTTATTACTCTAATTTCAAAAATACATTTATTATATTATTATTCTTATTATTCCAGATTTACAAAGTCGTCCTAGAAGTTGTGTTCAAAGTAGCTCCAATAATACTTCTCGCTGGATTTAATTTACGGATAATGATTGTGTATAGAAAATCATGCGAAAGAAGACGAAGAATGACTTTATCTCGAACTATGCATAGTGGCGATGAAGATTTGAGAACATTCTCAGAAGAACGACGTCTTATTTTACTTTTGAGTAGTACGAGTATTCTTTTTCTTGTTTGTGTCAGTCCAATGGTTATACTGAATGTTACTTTGAGTGACAGCAACTTGACTTTATATCCTTATCAAGTAGGTATAATATGGCGTGTATTATCAAAAAATTGACAAAACTTTTCTCAATGCATAAATCACAAAATTTTGCTCAGCTATTGATAATGTCGAAATAAAAGAAAGAAAATTAAAAAATTTATCCTTCATCCAACTTTAACCTTGAATAATTTTTGAAAGAGTGAATAGATTGAAAAAATTGGAAAGCCCTGAATAACTCGCCTCCAGTGCTCACGTTATTATTATTATTATTATTATTATTATTATTATTATTATTGTATTATTATTACTGATTTTGTACAGAGTGCACGTGTTTTTTGTGCTCCTAGTTTTTTAAAAGGTGTACAAATAGTAGGTAGTGGGTGTATATAAAAGTGTTACCATTTTGATTGCAGTACTTTTCTGGTTACGGTGAACATTAATTTATGAGCTAAAACGTTGATTAGGTGAAATAAGACATTGTTTTCTGTTCTCTATTTTTCGCAAAAAGGTTAAGTTCGGCACGTGGGTTGAATTGCAGAACTCTTTATTACCAATCAGCTCCATCTATTGTATATTATTCGAAGGTTCTAATCAGCATGACTAAGGTAACTTGTGTACTTTGCTACGAATATATCGATCGTCCCTCAGAAGGACTTACCACAGGGGCATCTTGTAAACATAGCTACCATGCTGACTGTGCAGCTGTCAGATTAAATGTTGATAGTACGCGCGCTGCGAAAGTCAAGCTGCAAACAAAATGTCCCGCTTGCAGTGTTACTGATGACAGGGTTCTCTCATTGCTAGAGTCTATTGATCAGAAGCTGGATGGATTCGGGAATAAACTTAACAAAGTTGCTGCTGAAGTTGAGGCGCTTCGGACGGACTTCAATAAGCTTACGGCCAATCAGGCTGCAACTAATGCTGAAGTTGAAGCTGTTTCAGCACGAACTGATAACTTGGAGAGTCGCCTTGATGCTGTTGAGTCAAATGCAGCCGAATTCAAGCTATCTGCAGCTGACGAGGCTGTCCTACTTCGTGCGGCTTGCGATCAGGTTGCTCACCAGCTAGTTGTCAGCGGGTTACCTGAAGTGGATGGTGAGGACATTAAGAAACTGTCTAACTCGCTGATTGGAGCACTTGATGCTACGCTGGGTCGAGAGGAACTGGTGGAGGCGTTTAGAGTTGGTAAAAGGCGTCGTGTCGCTGGTTCGCGCCGCAGTAACCTTGCGGGACCGCGTTCGGTCGTTATTTCTCTGAAGAGCAGGGAGTCGTGTAAAAAAGTGATTGAAGCGAAGAAAAGCAAACCGGACTTAAATGCTAAGCAACTAGATCAGTCTCTGCCTGAAGTTAAGGTCTATGTGAATCATCGTCAGCCAGCTCAGCTTCATCAGCTAAGGGATCGCGTGCTAAAGGCCTTTCCCAATGTGGATCGCAGGCACATCTGGATTGCTGACGGGGTGGTCTTTTTGAGGAAAACAAAAGATGATCGGCCGGTGAAAATTTTGCCGTCGACGAACTTAGAACAGCTTGCTATTTAACTATTTGGGTCTCTTCCAACGTCAATTGCTGCTAACAATACTGATTTTACTGAACTCAACATCTGCTCACTCAACGCTCAATCTTTGCTAGCACATTTTTGCGAATTTCAAGAGTTCTTCAGGGTGAACCCATACCATGTGATAGGAGTTGTGGAAACATGGCTTTGTGATGCGATATCAGACTGTCAAGTTGACTTACCGGAATATACGATGCTGCGTGTCGACCGTCATAGCAAGCGTGGAGGCGGAGTAGCTCTTTACGTGAGAAAGGAACTCAGTGTTCGTCTGATTAGCTCGTCAGCTGGAGCTGGAGAAGTTATATTGCCGGAGTACCTCATCGCAGAGGTATGGGGTCCATCACAGCATAAAATCTTGATTGCCATTGTTTATCGGCCACCAAAAGCAGGCTACATGTGTATGTTTGAAGATGACTTTACGCCCAGGATGATTAGTTATCGCTTTGCATGTGTCCTTGGTGATTTTAACGCAGACCTTCTAGTCAATAACGACAAAGCACTGAGGTTACGTGACTTCTTTATTAGAACAGGCATGAGTATTGTTCCTCTTGAGCCCACCAACCACACTGCAGATGCTAATACTTGGATTGATATCTGTGCTGTCAGTCACCTAGCAGCTCTTGATTCGTGGGGGCAATCAGGCCAGCCTTTTCTGTCATCTCATGACCTGATTTACTTTTGTGTCAAGTATAAACATCCCAAACCTGAAATGAAACTGATAAAGTGTCTGTCGTGGAAAGAAGCTGATCTTGCTGCAGCAACTGATCTGGTTTCTGCAAAGTTGTACGAACTTGACTAAGATCAAGATCTCTCGCTGCAATCTGTTGACTCACGACTTGACAAGCTTAATAGCTTGATCAAGGATGTCGTCGAACAGTGTGTTCCTGTTCGTGAGTTTACTCCCAAGCGTGGTCCAGCTCCCTGGATTACGAGAGAGCTACGTGAGGTCCGCAGGCAGCGCGATAGGTGCTATCGAATAGTTAAATGTAAACATTGACATATATATATATGTATTCATTTGTAAAAATTTTGAAAAATAGCTAACTGTTAGAAACCTTTGTAAAATACATTAAGTTATCGCTTTAATAAAACATTTCACCATATTTACATAAATAACAAAAATCAGAGTAACAGAGTCATAAGAAATTCATTGTTATTTGAAACAAAAGAGTATATATCTTGAGAGTAAAGGTTCACTGATACTTGAAAATGAATGATCTTCCGTAAATTACCATTTTATTTTATTTTTATGAGAACACAATTATAATTATGACTAAGCCAAATTGTTAGTAGTTAATCGATGAACGTATTTCTTGTGATGATAGAAATATTTTACAGGAATAATGTCACTGGAAAGAAGATATAGTTTAGATTATTAAATGAAGTTTATTTTCTTATGCCGTGTGTAAAAAAATCATAAAACTAGGTTGAGCAATAAGAGTTGTAATAATCAGGGATTTTCAAAAAAGTTAATGTGTAGTGTAGATTATTATCACTGTGCGCATAACATACTTATTTGTGACTCATAAATTATGAGCAATAAATTGTTTATTTTTTATCACCGACAAATCACGTAGTATGGACTAGTGTATTATAAATAACAAATTAAAAAGACATGATTGAGTTTTTATTTAGTTGTAAATGAATTTCTTCATCATTGTATGTTTGAAAAACAAACCTCGAAAAAACAATCAACTAAGACAGATTATTTTAAATACACTTAATGGAGCACGATGGACATTGGAACTTGTGGTGCAGCATACATTTCTAAAAATATGCTAAAATATGTATATGTATATTAGCGTGCTTTTTTTGCGACTATTTTATTATCGCTCCCATCCCAAAATTTTGTTTGAAATACACCGAAAAAAATTCCCTGAAACTTTGAGCCCTTAATATGTATATTAAGTACTCCTACACAGCGTGTGAAGATTTCCCACTTAAAATATACGATAACTTTGATTTTTAACTTCCCGCTAAGAAAATCAAAGATTTTCAAAAATCGGAAAGTTATTGTTTTCACCCCATTTTACGAAAATCGAGTTTTCATCGAATCTCGACGTTTCGAGGTCCTAGGAAGCTTTCCTGACTATTCCCGCGAGGGTGTCACTATGTCTGTATGTACGTGTGTGTATGTGTGTGTTTTTTTTTTTTTTTTCCAAAGAGGTACAAAAAAGATCTTCAAAAGATACCGCTATCGTTAACTCTGCCGCCCATCTTTCGGCAGATATCGATAGTCGGTAGTGTGGAGTTTTTTACCCACTAAAAAAAACATTCCTCTTCCTCTCTCCCCTAGATGGTACGGGGAGGACTGGATTGGAACCGCGTTAGGATTACTTCAATCCAGCCGTGTTGCGTCTCACGACGCCTACTCCTGGCTACTGGTCTCTTTCTGCGATTTTGTCTTTCAGGAGCTGCTGTGCATAAGCTGCAACAGCTGACCAGTTTTCCTTTTGTTTGATCATATAGGTCACCAGGCTTTAGGGGGAGAGCCTGCTGCCAATGATCTCTTCGGTGTTTCTTCTGTAGTCCTTCCACCGAGCACACTTAAAGAATGTGTGTTCAGTGTCGTCTATTTTATCCGGGCAGTATTTGCATGTTGGTGTGTTGTGTAGACCCATCTTGAAGAGATAGGCGTTGTACTACCCATGTCCTGTCAGTAGTTGGATCAGGAAAAAATCCGTGTCCCCGTGTTTCCGAGAGAGCCAGGCGTTAATGTTTGGGATCAGTCGCGCTGTCCATCTGCCTGTCTCTCCCGACGTCCATCGGTCCTGCCACTCTTGCTGCCTTTCCGTTTTTATCCTCGTTATTGCCTCCTTCATGTTTTCGCCACTGATTTTAGCGTCGTAGAGTCTT
The DNA here is from genome assembly GCA_905319865.3 of Cotesia congregata. Classification (NCBI taxonomy): domain Eukaryota; kingdom Metazoa; phylum Arthropoda; class Insecta; order Hymenoptera; family Braconidae; genus Cotesia; species Cotesia congregata. The sequence continues at coordinate 15,682,053 of CAJNRD030001118.1, forward strand.
GCTCTTTCGAATGCTAATAGGTCGATGGGCGCAGTTCCCGCAATGACCAGTACAGCCGCTTCGGAAACCGTGCGGTAGGCGCAGGCAACTCTGAGAGCGCCTCGCCGCTGCACTGCTGCTATTTTCCGCCGGTAGGTCTTCTGCTTTAATATGTCTGCCCATATTTCCGCTCCATACAGTAGTACCGAGTGGACTGCTTCTAGGAGAACTCTTCTCTTTTTTGTTCTTGGTCCCATGGTGTTGGTCATAATTCGTGCTAGGCTAGACACAGTCTTGCTGGCTTTCTTGCATGCAGTGTCGAGGTGTTCACGGAAAGATAGTTTCTCGTTTATCATAACCCCTAGATATCGCAGGGGTGTGTGTGTGTGTTTTTTTTTCCTTAGGAAGGGAATCCTTTTTACGGATTCTAGGCATAGCTGTTTGGCCTGGATATGTGGCGACTCAACGCAGCGTCATACTAAAACTCGACGCTGACGCCCCTACCCACTAAACCCTAAACCCCTTTCTCTTCTATCCTCTGATCCCCCATGGTACCGCCGTAAGGCATTTCTTCGCGGGGGGAGAAATTAGCTGCCGCTCTTCCTTCTGGTGGCTAAGATGTTATTTCTTCCTTCTAGATTCTGTCTTTTGCTCTTTTTCTCTCGATGGAACGCAGCTCTGTAAGCACTTCTGTGGCAAAAGTGTTCGTTGCATTCCAGGCAGCTTCTGAAGACAACATTACTTCTACGATTGACTATGGTTGAATTCTCTTCTTCAGGATCTTCTCCAGCTCCTCACGTTATGGATTAAAACGCGAGCACTTGAAAAAAACGTGCTCTGCATCTTCAGTGGCTCCGGGGCAGGACGGGCACTCCGGAGAATCGTCATGCCTAAAACGGTGAAGATAAGCCCGAAAGCAGCCATGTCCTGACAACATCTACGTTAGGTAGTAGTTGACCTCGCCGTGATTCCGGTTCAGCCAAATGTCGATCTTTGGTATGAGACAATGCGTCCATCTACCCTTCTCTGCGGCATCCCACTGTAGTTGCCATCGACTTATGCTCTTCTGTCGTTCTTCTGTTCTAAGCTCCTCAACGCTTAGTGTGGTTGACTTCTTTCTTTGGTAAAGGATCCGTCTTTCCTCAGCTAAGACTCTGAGAGGCAAAGTTCCGGAAATGACACACACTGCTTCCATAGATATTGTGCGGAAGGCGCTTGCTACTCTTAAGGCACTCAGACGGTAGACTGGTCCAGCCTTTCTCCATGATTCTTGCTTCTCTAGTGCGTCCGCCCAGATAGATATTCCGTAAGTGAGCACTGATGTGACTACAGATGATAGCAGTAGTCTTCTGCTCTGCTTTGGGTCTCCGACATTTGGCATCAGTCGTGCTAAGCTAGCTACTGCTGATGCTTTTGCACTCACGTGTTCGACTTGCAGCTTAAAGTTGAGTCGGGCATCAAGCATCACTCCCAGATATCGGATATATGGTTGTGATGTGATTTCTTGTTCTCCGACTTTTAGTTTTATGGTCTCTATCACTTTTCTGCTGGTAATAAGCACAGCCTCAGTCTTCTGTTTAGCCAGTTGTAGATTCATTGAATCCATCCACCGGTTAACTTTTTCAAAGGTGATACTGAACATGTGGTTTATCTCATCTAGGTGTTTAGCAACGATTACGACAACTACATCATCTGCATATGCAACAAGCTTGACACTTCTTGGAAGAGTCAGTCTCAGCAGGCCATCATACATGATATTCCACAGAAGTGGACCCAGAACAGAGCTCTGGGGTACACCTCCGGTAATATCATACTCTTTTGGACCATTCTCCGTGTCGTATCTCAGGATTCTGTCCGTGAAGTAGCTAGCTACTATCCTACGTAGGTATCCTGGTACGTTTTTCTCTTCCAGGGCTTGCATAATGCAGTCCCAGTTGGCGGAGTTAAAGGCATTTTTGATGTCCAGAGTGGCCACCAGGCAGTTCTTCTTCGCTCCACCCTTCCATCTGATCCCTTCGATTGCCTCCTTGGCCGTTGCAACAACCAGGTTGATTGCGTCCAGAGTTGATCGTCCTTTCCGAAAACCATACTGGTTGTCTGCCAGGAGTCGATCGACAACTGCTTCTATTCTTTGGTGGATTATACGGTCAAGTATCTTACCTGCTGTGTCTAACATACAAAGTGGTCGATAAGATGACGGTTCTTCTGGTGGCTTTTTCCCTTTTGGAAGTAGTACTAGTCGTTGCTGCTTCCACTTCCGAGGGAAAATCCCTTCCTTGAGGCATGTGTCGTAGACGTCCAGGAACAATGATAGCACTGCTTTTATAGTTGTTTTTAGAGCAATATTGGGGACCCCGTCCAATCCCGGCGCTTTATTGTTCCCTACACGATTACAAGCCTCCATCAGTTCTTCTTCCGTGACAGATGGAATGTCATCCATTTCATTCTGCGCTAATAGGTAGTTAAACTAGCTTTGTTCGGGGGACAGCGTGTTTATGATCTTCTGTAGGAGTTGAGGACACGTCGGTGGTGGCATTAGCTGGTTTTTAAGATGGGTTATGACCACTTTATACGGCCTATCCCACAGATCTCTGTCCACCTCGTTGATGAGCTCCTACCAGCATTTTCTTTTGCTATCTTTGATCGCTTTGTTCAGGGATCGACGGGCTTTTTTGTACTCTGCGACCAGCTCCGCAGAGTTAGGTCGTCGGTAGCCACGCTGAGATATTCTTCTCTTCTGATGACACTCTTTACGAAGGGCGCTGATGTGGTCGTTCCACCAGTGAACGGAAGGTCTTGTGTTCATGCCATGTCTACGAGACATACTGGCGTCACAAGCCTGGGTCACTCTTTTCATCAGGTCCTTGGTCTTCTCTTCTGCGCAGCCCGCGATAATCTGGTCACTATTGAGAGCTATTAACAATGCACTTGGGTCAAGAGTTTTTACCTTCCAACCAATGGTGTTAAGTTGTTTTTTAGGTCTTCTCAGGCTCTGGACGTTTAATATTTCCCAGAGAATCGCGTTGTGGTCGCTGGCTGTGTAGGTATCCATCACCTTCCAGTTGATATTACCTCTGGTGAGGCTGCTACTGACAAAAGTGAGATCTACAATAGAACTTTCGTCTCCTTTGGCGTAGGTTGGTGTATCACCACTGTTGAGCAGTACTACATCTAATGTAGAAAAGGCTTCTAGTAGTTTCTTTCCTCGCGCGTTTGTATGCTTGCTGCCCCAGTCTACTGCCCAGGCGTTGAAGTTCCCGGCTATTGCCACTGGGTGGTACTGCTTCGCGTCCTCAGTAAGTCGATCCAGAAATGCGTTGAATTCGACAGTAGAGAAGCTAGGTGGTGCGTAACAGCTATAGAAGCGGATGCCCTCCACTGATACTGCTACAAAGCCGGCATTGCTGTTGTCAATTGCATTTTGGAAAGGGAGCTTGCCACATGACCAGATAACAGCTTTGGATGTGCTGTCAGATTCCCAGGGTTGGGTACTCAGGTGTTTATATGGCTCTGCTGTCAGTACCAGGTCAAGCTCTAGTTCTCGCACGGATTGCATGAGCAGGTCATGCGCTGCCTCACAATGGTTGAGATTGAGCTGCAGTATCCTCATGTTTGTTTGTTCGTCAACTTCTGGAGTGCATCCAGAAATAACGGGCTCTTATAGGTACCGCCATAGTGGGCAATATTTTCTGCACTTTCAATCTCAGCACATAATGCACATTTGGCTGGATTCTTACAATCAGCAATCTTGTGCCCTTCTTGTCCGCACCTGATGCAAAGCTTCGACCAGTCCACCTTGCTTCTGCACTGGGATCCATGATGTCCGAAATGCCAGCATTTAAAGCATTGAATAGGTCTCTTCGTTGCCCTTATTCGGCAATTAACCCAACCAATCCGGATTTTGCTACTTCCATCCAGTAGTTTCTGTGCTGTTGCTGCTAGTAGAACTACTGTGGCAGTTTGAGTACCTCTATAGGCCTTACGGATCTTGATTGCCTCTAGTGGTATCTCACAGCCATCTCCAGCTTCCTTTTGTAGGGCACCCTGGATGTGCTCCTTAGTTGTGTCATCATTGACGTCTCGGATCTCAATTACCTCCTGTGGTCCTTTCAAGGTTACTTTTGCGTCTTCTTTCAGAATGTCTGCAATGGTCTTTCTCAATGTTTGTCCTTTGTCGGTGCTCTTCCTCGAAAGAGTTATCAGTATATCTCCAGCATTGGTCTTATGGATCTTCTCTACCGTACTGCGGACCTGGTCATCAGGGACGTCCTCTTTTATTCGGCGCAGGATCTCGGCGTACTTTGCTTTCTCTGTCAACCGGATGATGAGGGCATCTGTCCACTGCTTCGTCAGTCACGACGACAGCCTGACAGGCTTTCTCCGGTGTAGCATGGGATATGCGCTGCAATGATAAGCGCCACTCCTCGTCTAGCTTCTCAAACCTTTGAAGGGCGTTAGTTACACCAGTCATCTTGGATTTTATCTCTTTGTGAATGTTGACCTTTGGTTGGACGAAATCATTCAGCTCACTAATCAGCTTTTCAAGGCGTTTGAGCGCTTGCGAACGCTTCATTTCAGCGCTTGCGTCAATCGCTGTTTGTTGGGTATGTAGCCCGTTTCCATTCTTGTTTGTCTCCTGTGGGTTACTCATACTTTTTTTGATTTACCAGCGCATCGTACGGAGTGGAGTGGGTTGTCATAACTAGGAATGGGTGGACCCTTGGAGATAGTACTCCTTCACCAGTTCCCTGAGGCCTAGCCGACACTTAGCCAGTCCCGGAATACACGAACGGATTAGACTCGCTCGGAGCGGTGAAGATTCCGATTTCTAACACTCACTGCGTACTTCCTGATCAAGGCCCGAAGTGGCTGGCTCCTGATCCATTGCTGCGACTTACACCTCGGCAGAGCAAGCTCACATCAGCCGTGGCCTGCATCGTCGGAAACTACGAAACAGGTTCCGGTCACTCCCAGTGGGTCACAGCAGAGAACGCTCGTCTTGTTAGGTCAGATAGTGTGACCAACCCATTAAAGGGGAGTTTTGTCCACGGAAGCGTATTTTATTTGACTCCTACCCTCTGTACATCATCAACTAAGAGACCTAGTGTCATCCAAGGACAGCGAGTGTCAACCTATCCGCTACGGGGAGACGCGCCTGGTAGCAGTTTCTCCTCTGCCGTAGGTGTGTGTGTATTGTGTGTGTATGTTTTTTTTTTTTTTTTTAGGGGGGGGGAATCCTTTTTACGGATTCTAGGCATAGCTGTTTGGCCTGGATATCCCGAGTCGAAATTTAGAGCCTATGATATTAAAAAAAATTAACGATTAAAATTTTTTTTGCTAATCAGCTCAGAATCGTCCAAAACATCAAGATCAGTAAAAAAAAATTTTTAATTTACCAACGCTAAAAGGGCGCATTTCGAAGGTATGTGCCCTTTTGGTTTTATAAAAATTTTTCTTAAAGTCAAAAGGGCGTATAAAGAAAATTGTTTTTTATTATAAAACATGAAAATAATGCAGCATCGCAGAAGCAATATCATAATACTGGTGAAAAATAAAAAATTAAACTATAAAAAGGAGTAAAATGAGCAACGAAAAAAATTTTTTTTTAATTTTCTTAAAATTGTCAAATTTTTTTTCGGTTTCATCTGGGTCTATTTGAAACTCTTGAAAATTACCCAATTTTTTTCTCTTTTCTTGTTTCAAAGCTATTTTGTAAAATTCAAATTAAGAAAAAATTAACTATTTTAAAAAATGACTATGATGATTAAATATATTTGGGTCATTCCATGTCAAATCGACTAATAGTTGGAATGGACCCCTTTCGATTTGGATAAATACTGATCAACAGTTTTCTTTTATCACAAAACAAAATTCTGCCAAAGGAAAAAAAATAAAAAACAAATGGATATTCCATAAGTGAGCACCGATGTGACTACTGATGACAATAGTAGCCTCCTGCTCTGCTTTGGGCCTCCGACGTTCGGCATCAGTCGTGCGAGACTAGCCCTCACTACTGACGCTTTAATACTGACATGTTCCACTTGCTGCTTGAAGTTGAGTCGGGCATCAAGCATCACTCCCAAATATCGGATATACGGTTGTGATGTGATTTCTTGCTCGCCGACTTGCTCACCGGTTAACGCGCTCAAAGGAGAGATCGAACACATGGTTTATCTCATCAAGGTGTTTGGCAACGATCACTACGGCTACGTCATCTGCATATGCTACGAGTTTGACGTTTCTTGGCAGAGTTAGTCTTAATAGTCCGTCATACATAATATTCCACAGGAGCGGGCCTAGAACTGAAACTTGTGGTACACCTCCAGTAATATGATACTCCCTCGGACCGTTCTTCATGCCATACTTCAGGACCCTGTTTTCAAAGTAGCTTGCTACGATCTTAAGAATGTATTCTGGTACATTCTTCTCTTGGAGGGCTTGCATGATGCATTCCCAATTGGCGGAGTTGAAGGCGTTTCTGATGTCAAGAGTCGCCACCAGGCAATACTTCTTCGTTCCACCCTTCCATCTGGTTCCTGCGATTGCTTCCTTGGCCGTATCAACAACCAGTTTGATTGCGTCCAGGGTTGATCGTCCTTTCCGGAATCCATACTGATTGTCTGCCAGGAGTGGGTCGACAACTGCTTCAATTTTCTGGTGAATTATGCGCTCAAATATCTTACCCGCCGTATCTACCATGCAAAGTGGTCGGTAAGATGACGGTTCTTCTGGTGGTTTCTTCCCTTTAGGTAACAGTACCAATCGTTGCTGTTTCCACTTACCAGGAAAAGTCCCCTTCTTAAGGCATGCATTATAAACGTCTAGGAATAATGTTAGAGCTGCCTTTATGATAGTTTTCAAGGCTATATTAGGGATTCCGTCCAATCCCGGCGCTTTATTATTCCCTACACGGTTACAGGCCTCCAGCAGTTCTTCTTCAGTGACAGGTGGAATGTCGTCCAGTTCGCCTGGCGCCAGCTGGTAATCGAAGTTGCGTTGCTGTGGGAACAGTGCAGTGACGATTTTCCGAAGAAGTTGAGGACACGTAGGTGATGGTATTTGTTGTTTTTTCAGGTGGGTCATAACCACCTTATAAGACCTACCCCACACGTCTTTATCCATCTCGTACATAAGCTCTTTCCAGCATCTTTATTTGCTCTCTTTGATGGCTTTATTCAGTTCATGACGCGCCTTTGTGTACTCTGCGATCAGCTCCACTGAGTTGGGCCTTTGATAGCCGCACTGAGAGATTCTTCTCTTTATATGACACTCTTTACGGAGGACGCTGATGTGGTCATTCCACCAATGCACTGAAGGTCTCGAATTTATGCCACGTTTACAAGGCATACTGGCATCACAAGCATGTGTTACTCTCCTCATCAGGTTCTTAGTCTGTTGTTCTGCACATCCAGTCTTGATCGGATCACGATCGAGGACTATTATCAATGCTTCTGGGTCAAAAGATTTCACCTTCCAACCAACGATGTTAGACTGCTTGATTGGTCTCTTGAGGTTCTGGTCGTTTGATATTTCCCAGAATATCGCATGATAGTCGCTGGCAGTGTAGATGTCCTACACTTTCCAGTTGTAGTCGCCTCTAGCAAGACTATTACTGACAAAAGTGAGGTCTACAATTGAGCTTGCGTCACCTTTGGTGTAGGTCGGCGTATCACCACTGTTGAACGAAACTACATCTAGTGTAGTAAAGGCCTCTAGTAGTGCTTTCCCTCGTGCGTTGGTATGTTTGCTGCCCCAGTCAACTACCCAGGAGTTGAAGTCTCCGGCTATCGCTACTGGATGGTATTGCTTTGCATCTTCGGTTAGTCGATCCAGAAATGCGGTGAATTCGACAGTAGAGAGGCTAGGTGGTGCGTAACAGCTATAGAAGTGAATGCCCTCTACTGATACTGCTACAAAGCCGGCATTACTATTGTCGACCGCGGTTTGGAAAGGGAGCTTGCCACATGACCAGATGACAGCTTTGGATGTGCTGTCAGATTCCCAGGGTTGGGTACTCAGGTGTTTATATGGCTCTGCCACCCCCGCATGAAAAAGCTGTATATCCGTCATCATATACAAAAAATTATATTTTACATATATAAAAATATATGTAATATATAAAGGACCCATATGCAAAATTTTGCTGTTTCATATGTACAATAATAATATATGTAGTATTATGTATTGATGTTATACTCATAACATATATTTCAATTATATTTTCAGCTATATATGATTAAATATATCGTACATATTATAATCAACACTATATTATAAATAGTATAAGAACAATGTATTTTTCAGTATAATTTAAAATATACTTTAAATTATATGTTCAATATAATTTTAATTTTGTCATTGGTACCAAAATTACAATAGAATGCTGAGGCCAAATAATTCTCTGAAAAAAAGTTATAAAAAAAAAGAAAATATTTTGTGATGTGTTACTAATTTACTGAAATTCAGATTTGCTTCGACCGTAAACTCGATTGATCAAGTTGCTCTTGAAACATAAGATATACGACAAACCATTAATTTTTTTTTTTATTAATCTTTCCGTTTTGAGCTATTTCGACATATCATAAATATCTGTTATTATGTATGGTACTTTACAATAAAATAATATATATTGCCATATAATTGAAATTTTATAAATGAAAGTATACAGTAATAATCTATCTCAACATATATTTTACGAAAAATATATTTATCTATTATATAGTTTTCTATATAAGTAATTTTTATATAATAATAGTATATTTCACAACATATACTAAGTAATATACGGCATTAATATATTTGAGCTTATATTGAATCAAATATATCTTCATTATATTAACAAAATATTTATTTTTTCATATTTATAATTTTGCCGCTATATATGATCACATATTCCCCATATAATTTTCCATATATGTTCAGCCATATACAGTTTTTTCATGCGGGATCAGTACCAAGTCAAGCTCTAATTCTCGCACGGATTGCATGAGTAGGTTATGCGCTGCCTCACAATGGTTGAGATTGAGCTGCAGTATCCTCATGTTTGTTTGTTCGTCAACTTCTGGAGTGCCTCCTGAAATACCGGGCATCTATGGGTGCCGGCATGGTGAGCCACGTCCTTTGCTCCTTCCCGCTCAGCACATATTGCACACTTGGCAGAATTCTTACAGTCAGCGATACGGTGCGCTTCTTGTCCACATCTTATGCAGAGTTTAGACCGGTCTACTTGGCTTTTACATTGGGGCCTATCATGTCCAAAGTGCCAGCATTTAAAGCATTGGACTGGCCTTCTAGTTGCTCTTATTTTGCCGCCTCTCTTATTAAGCCTAAAATCATCACAACTGAAATGTTGGACAATGAATTCTTAAAAATAAGAGACAAAAGCCAAAATACCGAGAAAGCATTATTCGATCAAATGAACAACAGACCTATTTTGCAAGCAAAGCAAAATAAAGGCAACGTCAGTGAAACTGCCCCACCACCTGATGGGTGGATAACACTCAAACACACAATCAAGAACACTATTGTTTTGCCGCCAAGGCAAAAGAGAATTGGTCACCCTGATTCTCTTAATCGTACTAAAGGGAGTTGGTCACCCCGACTCTTCATTATATTAAAACTCTTACTATACTCGAGACTCAATAAGAGTCATTTCTATGACTGTTCTTTACGAACATGTCCAATGACGCATTGGTAATGGCTGCTGCACCTGCGCACCATGAGCTAGCGGGAAGAAGCCCGGCCGGCACAAAGCACGAGGCACTTGACGCCATGTGCATATCTCAGTTGTGTTTGGGACCTGTAACCTACACAATATACCCGCTAGCCTCGCTAATAATTGCATCGCTATTCTGTGCTTTTCCGTTTGTGACTAAATGATATAATAATACATTCAAATTAATATTCGATTAATTATTTAATTTTAATTCAACTCGTGTTTTTTAACTTATCATAACATAAAAATAAATTCATCGAAATAAAATAAGCATCTTTAGTGCTTACGACGCGGTACTTTGTCGTGGCGTCGCGGCCATTGTTTTAATTTACACAACGTGCAAAAAGAACTCGGAATTTCATCATCAATGAGTAATATCATTTTCATTTTCAATGTTTGCTGCAATAATAATAATTAATTAGATTCCAATTAAGTTAATTTCAGAATATAATTTAATTTATAGTGAAATCATATAACATAGTGCTTCTCACGTGTTCATTATCAAACATTACAATTAATATAAAGTCTCGCGAGTATTATTCATTCAACGTGATCAATAATTCATCTCAATTCAATTAATTAGCTTCTGTTCTCAGATTACAAATATATTCGATCTTCTCGGATCAATATAAACAGATTACGAGTACTTTCAAAAACTCAAAGGCGGTTGAGGTCACCCCTCACCCTTATTGTACGCCAAGTACAATTGTCTCATTTTACATACACATACATACTCTTATTACATACAATTGTATCTATCTTCGAGGAGTTTTTCTCTAGTCATTGCTAGAGTTTTCTCCCATTGGGGAATAAATTATTTATAATTATTCACCCCAACACCAAGTGTATTATTTTTAAATTAGATATCCTGATCCTGATCCTGAATAATTAAGAAGAACAAAATAATTACGGAAACTCTCCTTCTTGGAGAGTTTGCGACAAAACATTTGGTGCCTCCTGTGAGGTCTGAACTCACGACCCCTGGTATACGAGTGCATAGAAGGAAGTGTCAATCAACATCGCTGGACATCTAACAATAAAAGATAAGTTTTTTACCATTAAATCATTCATAATTCATTCATTGGATAATATATTCAACTTATTTAATTGTAATTTTAATTAATTGTTTAACTTTGGCTGACGGATCAATTGTCACCTGGCAATTGGTTCATCGGTCGAGTAGTGCAATTGGTTATCATTCACATATTTATTTACTTAATTATTATTTTAATTATTTACGTATAATTTAATTTAATTAATTAATCGATAGTTCACAATTAATTAATCATTATCTGGTGATTAATTATTGTCCAACAGAATAATTAATTATCAGTTAATTCTCTATCTTCATTATCAATTCTCAAGTCATTTATTATTTAATTATAATTAATTATTTAAATTATTTCGCAAATCAATTGATTACCACAAGTGATCTATTTATTGCAGAAGTGGGATAATTAATTATCAATTGGTATTTATCATTATTATTATTGCCAGTATTATCATATAAATCTATCAAAAATGACTAAAACAAAAATGACTCTAGAACAATTACGTGTTCTATTAACTACTAAAATTACCGCATTAGTCAATGAATTGACAGCAGGGACCACAAACATTCAGACTGCGTCTGTACGCTTTCCTAAACTCGAACGACTATTCGAACAGTACGATACTAATATCGACGAATTAGAATTCACCAAACCTGAGGAAAAAGAAATAGAACTCGCGGAAGGAGTTCGTAAAATTTATTACGATCTTGCAACTAAGATAAAAACTCCTGATCAAAACATACTTAACGCTACTATTCAGTCTGCAATTGAAGCTTCAACTCTTAATCGGACAAACGAGAATCAACGACTTACTAAGCTCCCTACCACGGATTTACCAAAATTCGATGGTAACTTTGAAAACTGGCTTTCCTTTAAAAATACATTTATGACACTTATCGACGGACGTAAAGACTTAGATGATCTCAATAAATTTTTATACCTTCGTGGATGTTTAACTGGTTCTGCTGCAAACAAGCTCGCGCTTTTCGCTGCAAGTGCAGAAAATTACAAAGAGGCTTGGACCCTCTTAACAGAAACTTATCAGAAGGAGCGCGCTCTAGTTTTTAAACATTTTGACGCTCTTTTGAATCTCAATTCAATATCAATTCCGAATAATGAAAATCTCACTAAATTCATAGATGAAGCTCGACAACACTTGATTGATCTAGAAGCATTAAAAGCAAAACCAACTGACGCATTTACAGTAAGATTATTAGAACTTAAATTACCAATAGAAATTAGAGACAAATGGGAAGAAACGTACCCTGACGATAACGCTCTTCCAACATTTGACGCATTTAGCAAATTTATAATAAAAACTGCTTTCCGATTCAGCACACGTAAACCTAACAAACAACGTGACTCCGATAATTCTTTCAAAAGACGACGTAATGAACATTCGAATAATAATTTTAAAAGACAGAAAACAGACTCGCCAGTTCGAGCTTTAGTGACGACCGTCTCTACTACCTGCCCATGTTGCAAATTAACTCATCCCTTATATAAATGTCCTAAATTCAATTCAATGACAATTGACCAACGTGTTAAATTTGTTAAGGCTTCCCGACTCTGTCCTAACTGTTTACGTGAACACAAAGGATCCTGTACTTCCATTCACTGCAAACTCTGTCGCAAATTTCACCATACTATGCTACATTATAAACAAAATTCAAACCCTTATACAAATCAGAACAAAAATGCAAAAACTAATGTAAATGATACTGAATCAACTACAGTTACACCGTCTGCAAAAGAATCCACTTCATGACTACCTGTGCACAACCTAACCGCAGCACTTAGAGCTCCAAGATTTCAATTA
>CAJNRD030001118.1:15721582-15737318 GCA_905319865.3 Cotesia congregata
CCAGGAGTGGATCCACAACTGCTTGTATTCTTTGGTGAATTATGCGTTCGAATATCTTACTGGCTGTATCCAGCATACAAAGTGGACGGTAAGGTGACGGCTCTTCTGGTGGCTTCTTTCCTTTCGGGAGTAGAACCAGTCGTTGTTGTTTTCATTTCCGAGGAAATGTCCCTTCCTTGAGGCACGTATTGTAAATTTCCAAGATTAACGTTGGTGCTGCCTTTATGGCTGTTTTCAAGGCAATATTATGGATTCCGTCTAGTCCCGGCGCTTTGTTATTCCTGACGCGGTTACAAGCCTCCATTAGTTCTTCTTCCGTGACATATGGAATGTCTTCAGGGTTTAGCTGCCTTAGCTGGGCGGTGAATACCGGTTGTTGAGGAAACAGCACAGTAACAATCCTCTCTAGGCGCCGCGGACACGTAGGCGACGGCATTGGCTGGTATTTCAGGTGGGCCGTGACCACCTTGTACGGTTTGCCCCATGGGTCCTTCTCCACTTCTTCGACGAGTTTTTTCCAACAGCGTCTTTTACTATCTTTGATGGCTTTGTTTAGTTCCCGACGGGCCTTTTTATACTCTGCCACCAGTCCTGCAAAGTTAGGTCGACGGAAGCCACGCTGTGATATTCTTCTTTTCCTGAGACATTCTCTACGAAGAGCGCTGATGTGATCGTTCCACCAGTGCACCGCGGGTCTTCTATTTATGCCTCGTTAGGCACTTTGCTTCATTAGGGCATTTAGCTACTAGACGGTCAGTTTGTCCCCACTTGATACAGAACTTTGATCGATCTATTCCGCTTCTACACTGGGCAGCAACGTGTCCATAGTGCCAGCACTTGAAGCATGGTTGTAGTCTTTTCACTACTCTCACCCGGCAGTTCGACCAGCCGATCTTGATCTTGCCCCTTTCTCAGAGTACTGTCTGCGCTGTTGTTATTGGTAGTGTCACTAGCGCAGTTTGGGTACCTCTGTAGGCTGGTCTGATTTTAATAGCTCCTTCCGATATCTCAAAGCTATCCCCAGCTACTTCCTGTAACGCCGCCCGGATGTCATCTTTAGTTGTTGTGTCATTGATGTCCCGGATTTCTAATTGCTCCTGTCAGCCCTTACTGATGACTTTGGCCTCCTCTTTCAGGATACTCTGGATCGTCTTTTGCAGAGCTTGTCCTTTGTCAGTGCTCTTTCTAGAGAGCTCGATGAGCATGTCTCCGTCTCTGGTCTTGCGGATCTTATCAACCGTATCGCAGACTTGCTCATTAGGGACTTCTTTCTTTATTCGGAGCAGTATCTCAGCATAGTTCACCTTTTCAACCGGCCGAATCATTAATGCTCTTTCCTTTCCTTCTTCTGTTCCCTCCTAGACTGTACTTTTTTCCAAGCAAACGCCTTTGTTTATTCCCTGGTCTGCAGTGCCGTTCCTTGCAGAGGGCTTGGTTTCAGGTCTTTTTTCTTCTTAGCTTGGTTGTCTGTTGGTTCTGGCGAATTCCGTTCTTTTCTCTTCGCCGACCTGAAATGACTTCTTTCTGGGTCTTCAGCGACTGACTCATTGTCGGCTTCACCACCACTATCCATCGCTTCGACGTTTACAATAGCATTTTGGCTGCTCTTTTCCGCTATAACATGAGGAGTGTATGGTCGTGATGACTGCCATTCCTCATCTAGTGTTTTAAATCTCCGAAGAGCGTTAATTACATTGGTTGTCCTAGTCTTTATTTCTTAGTGAATATTGACCTTTGAGTGGACAAACTCATTCAACTTACTGGTCAGCCTTTCAAGGCGTTCCAGCGCTTGTGACCGCTTCATTTCAGCGCTCGCTTCAATCGCTGCTTGTTGGGCGTGAAGCCCGTTTTCATTCTTGTTTCTTTCCTGTAAGTTACTCATACTTTTTGATTCACCACCGCATCGTACGGAGTGGAGCGGTTTGCCATAACTGGGAACAGGTGTACCCTCGGAGATAATACTCCTACCCCAGTTCCCTGAGGCCTAGCCGACACTTAGCCCAGGGGGTCCGCACTCGTATGTATAAAATAATAGTAGGATAGTTTCTAAGTCAGGGTCTTTAGGGCCGATGGCGCTGTGAACGCAGCAGCAACTTGTATAGTATAATCAGACAATAGTATATGAAATATATAGTAAAATACAATTCAAATATTTTTATTTGTAAAATTATTAAAATAAATAAATCAAATAATAAATCGTTATTTTAATTGCTTATATATTTATTTAAATTATAATTAAGATAGTTATAAGTAAAAAACATGGATATTTCACTTATCCTGGGTACAACTGTAATTTCTCAAATACAGTTTATATCTAGATCTCATTCTTTAGCTTGTAAGCTGTGATTACCGGTGTGGTCAAGTATTCTGTTTTGCGCCCGTGAAAACTGGGTTCTAATTTCTTGACGATGATAAATTTTTTTTTTTAATTTCTTCACATTCTATTTAATTAAATAAATAGAAAATTTCTAATAATTTTAATGAACATTTATTATTAAAAAATTTAAACAGCAAATATTAAAGTTTTATCTTCTTAATGTTAGATAAATTATTTTTTTTTACATTTTGATAATAATTTTTTCTTTTTAACATAATAAATCTCACAGTAGTAACAATTATTATAATAATAATTATATTATATAGATTTATACAGGGTGTCCCAGAAGTCGCGCACTCCATTGTAGGGATCAAAAGAGAAAAATACTCTGAGACGAAAAGTCCTGAGCCATTTTTTTTATCAGACGCATAGGTAATTAATTATTAATTAATGAAAGTGACCAATCAGGAGCGCGCGACAGAAGAATAAGAAGTGAGTGAGAAGGCGGTAAGAGACGCGAGAGTAAGATGCCAGAGCTACTGCCGGCTTCTCGAGCAGTAGACAGAGAGTGGGGACGGACCGGCCGTGGACGGCGGACGTACATGATGCTAGGTGGATGTGTAATATCGTGTACTAGTGTGAGTGTATCGGCTACAATGCACGTATGAATGTGGATGAGGATGTTTCTTTAATTACAGGCACAAGATTTGATGAATTCGACGGGAAAAACAGGAGAATTTAATAAATTAAATCGGCCATGACATAATTTTGATTTTAAATAGCAATAATTGTAGTAATTTTAAATTAAAAGCTCAGTAGCGGGGCTCAGGCGAAGGCACAGGGCAAAAGTTACTGAATTTAATTATTCATGAGAAATAATTAGAGTAATTTTTGATTAAAATATCAGTAGCAAGGCACTCGGTGGCGGTAACTGGATTTTTTCTTTTTTATCTGAAATAATTGAGGCAATTTTAAATTAAAAAATCAGTAGCAACGGTCAATTAAAGGCACTAGGTAGCCATGAATAAATTGTTTTTTTTTAACCAAATAATTAAAAAAATTTCTAATTAAAAAATCAGTAGCAAGAGTCAGTGAGAGGTACTGGATAGACATGAATGATTTTATTTTTTTATTTAAAAAAATCAAAGTACTTTTTAATAAAAAAAAATCAGAAGTAAGGGTTGATTAGAGGTACTGGGTGGTCATTAATAAATTTTTAATTTTTATTTGGAATAATTGAATTGATTTTCGATTAAAAAATTAGTGGTAGGGGTCAGTCAGAGGCACTAAGTGGCTATGACTGAGTTTTAAAATTTATTTGGAATAATTGAGGCGAATTTAATTTGAAAAAAATAGGTAGAAACGGTCAGAAAGAGGTACTGGGTAGACATGAATGACTTTTTTTATTATTTAGAAAAATTAAAGTACTTTTAAATTAAAAAATCAGAAGTGAGGGTAAGTTAGAGGTACTGGGTGGTCATGAATGAATTTTTAATTTTTATTTAGAATATTTCAATTAATGTTTAATAAAAAAATAAGTGGTCAGGGTCAGTCAAAGGCACTAAGTGGCTATGACTGAGTTTTAAATTTTATTTGAAATAATTGAGGCAATTTTAAATTGAAAAATGGGTAGCAAGGGTTAGTGAAAGTTACTGGGTAGACATCAATGATTTTTTTTTATTAAAAAAAATCAAAGTACTTTTAAATTAAAAAATCAGAAGTGAGGGTTAGTTAGAGGAACTGGGTTGTCATGAATGACTTTTATATTTTTATTTGGAATAATTAAATTAATTTTTATTAAAAAAATTAGTTGTCAAGGTTAGTCAGAGGAAGTAAGTGGCTATGACTGAGTTTTAAATTTTATTTGAAATAATTAAGGCACTTTTAATTAGAAAAATGGGTATCAAGGGTCAGTGACAGATACTGGGTGGTCATAAATGAATTTTTAATTTTTAATCGGAATAATTACATGAATTTTTATTCAAAAAATTAGTGGTTGTGGTCAGTCAGAGGCACTAAGTAGCTTTGACTGAGTTTTAAATTTTATTTAAAATAATTGAGGCAATTTTAAATTGAAAAATTAGTAGCAAGGGTCAGTGAGAGGTACTAGGTAGCTATGAATAAATTTTTTTTTTATTAAGAAAAATCAAAGTACTTTTTTATTAAAAAATCAGAAGTAAGAGTGCGTCCATTAATTACGTGAGGTGTTCTAGGGGGGGAGTGGATCAAGCTAAATCTTACTAAATCTCACTTAGGGGGGAGAAGGGATCTTAACAAATATCGCGTAATTGTTTCTCTAGCAGAAAACAGTGTAAAATTGCGTGAAAAAGTATTTCTATAATAAAAAATGGTCAAATTTGACACAATAGTGTTTGTCGTATTCGTCTGAACCCTGTAGAGCAGCAAAGTAGCGCTCGATTGTTTAATTAGATTATTGATCGGTAGGATTCACTAATTATTTAAGTAGATTTCGTTAGAAATCTATCGGTAGTAGCCGGTCTTATGTCGTAATTTTAATAAAATTTTATCATAATATGTTTAATTATCTTCAATTATTGTTCGCCGACTTTTAATACTTCTTTCAATTTATTTCGTTGTTGAGAAAATTAAAAAAAAAATTAGAAAAATGGTTCACCCTAAAGGCCATCCCTGCAACTTCCCGCTAATTTCATACCTAGGCTTCAAAGAGATAATATTTCTATGCATTTAAGCTCTCCCAGCTCAAAAGTCTGATAGAAGTTTCATAGAACACTATTTTTGGAATTTTCAAATCGCAATAACTTTTGAATGGATTAACCGATTTCCACGCCGTTGGCGGCATTCGACGCAGTTTTATCATCCTAATAAGTGATTTTCAGGTTTTAATTGATCGAACCAAAAATTTCGGTGTAATCTCGAAAAAACACTTTTTTCGGTGTTCTTTCGTTCACGATATCTCTCAAACGAATCAAACGATTTTGACCGGATTGGTGGCGATCGACGTGGTTTTTTGAGGTTAAGAGCTGATCAGTTTTTGGAATTGAACCATCAAGCCGTTTAAAAGTTATTTCAAAAAAACCACATTTGCAAAAAATTTTTTTTTCACTTTTTTTGCATTTTCTCGAAATCTACCGGTCCGAATTGGTTCCAACTCTCAGGAAATCTAAGTTTGGTCAAGCCCTTTCGAATGGCTCCAACCGCAATCAAATCGGTCAAGCCGTTTAAAAGTCATAAGCGGTTCACATACTTTCACACACACACACATTCTTTCGATTTTATCTGTAAAAAATCCTATTTTTTAGGTAGATGTCTTTGAATATCTATTTGTTGTAGTCAGTCTCATATCGTTATTCGCAAAAATATAATAAAAAATAAATTTTCGGACATTACGAACTTTTAATAACGTGTTTTTTTCAATATCAAACAAGAAATCTACCTATTCATGTCGGGTGTAGCCGAATAGCGCTTTTTTTTCTCAATCATCTAACACCTTTACAGCCAAAACATAAATTTTGAAGAATCTTGCGTGAAATTGGGGGAGGGGGGAGGGAGTTGAGGAAAATCTTACGAAATCTCATGAAGGGGAGAGGGGGGGTCGAAAAATTCTCAAAAATGCCTCACATAATTTATGGACGCCCCCTAAGGGTTAGTAAGAGGAACTGGGTGGTCATTAATAAATTTTTAATTTTTATTTGGAATAATTGAATTAATTTTTACTTAAAAAATTAGTGGTCGGTGTCAGTCAGAGGCACTAAGTGGCTATGACTGAGTTTTGAATTTTATTTGGAATAATTGAGGCAATTTCAAATTGAAAAATAAGTAGCAAGGGTCAGTGAGAGGTACTAGGTAGACATGAGTGATTTTTTTTTATTTAGAAAAATGAAAGTACTTTTTAATTAAAAAATCAGTTGGGAGGGTTAGTTAAAGGTACTGGGTGGTCATTAATGAATTTTTAATTTTCATTTGAAATATTTCAATTAAGTTTTAATAAAAAAATAAGTGGTCGGGGTCAGTCAAAGGCACTAAGTGGCTATGGCTGAGTTTTAAATTTTATTCGAAATAATTAAGGCAATTTTAAATTAAAAAATGGGTAGCAAGGGTCAGTGAGAGATACTGGGTGGACATCAATGATTTTTTTTTTATTAAAGAAAATCAAAGTACTTTTAAGTTAAAAAATTAGAAGTGAGGGTTAGTTAGAGGTACTAGGTGGTCATGAATGAATTTTTAATTCAATTTGGAATATTTCAATTAATTTTTAATAAAAAAATAAGTGGTCGGGGTCAGTCAGAGGCACCAAGTGGCTTTGACTGAGTTTTAAATTTTATTTAAAATAATTGACGCAATTTTAATTTGAATAATTAGTAGCAAGGGTCAGTGAGAGGTACTAAGTAGCTATGAATAAATTTTTTTTTTTATTAAGAAAAATCAAAGTACTCCCTAATTAAAAAATCAGAAGTAAGGATTAGTTAGAGGTACTGGGTGGTCTGAATGAATTTTTAATTTTTATTTGGAATAATTAAATTAATTTTTACTTAAAAAATTAGTGGTCGGTGTCAGTCAGAGGCACTAAGTGGCTATGACTGAGTTTTAATTTTTATTCGGAATCATTGAGGCAATTCTAAATTAAAAAATGAGTAACGAGGGTCAGTCGAAAAAACTGCGTACATATGAATGAATTTTTTTCTTTAATTAGAAAAATCAAAGTTCTATTAAATTAAAAAATCAGAAGCCCGATTCAGTTAGAGGTACTGGGCGGTCATGAATGAATTTTCAATTTTTATTCAAAATAATTGAATTAATAATTTTAAATTAAATAACGAGTATCGAGGGTCAGTCAGAGGTACTAAGCGGCTATGACTGAGTTTTTGATTTTTATTTGAAATCATTGAGGCATTTTTTTAATTAAAATATCAGTAGCAAGGGTCAGTGAGAGGTACCGGGTAGACACAAAAAAAATTTTTTTTTTTATTAAGAATAATTGCGATGGTTAGTTAGAGGCTCTAGGTGGCCATGAATGAATTTTTATTTTTATTCAAAATAGTTGAATTAATTTTAAAATAACAAATTGATAGGAACGGTTAGTCAGAGGCGCTAGGAGGCTATGATTGAGTTTTCATCTTAATTTGGAATAATTGAGGCAAATTAAATTAAAAAAATTAGTAGCACCTGTTAGTTAGAGACACTGAATAAATTTCTTTTGCTATTTAGAATCATTAAATTAGATTTTAAATAAAAAATTAGTGGTTAGAGTCAGTTAGTGGCACTGCGTAGCCATGAATCAATCTTTTTTTTTTGAGAATAATTAAAATAATTTGTCGATGAAAAATAAGTAGCGAGGATCAGTCAGAGGCACTGATGGGCGGCTATGGATAAATTTTTATTTTTATTTCGACTAATTTAAGTAATTTTTAAATGAAAAATAAGTAGCGAAGGTTAAGTAGAGACACTAGGTGGCTAAGAATGAATCCTCATTTTTATTTGGAACAGTAAGAGTAATTTTTAATTGAAAAAAAAATGTAGCGAGAGTAAGTGAGAGGCACTGGGCATCAATGAATGAATTTTTATTTTTATTCAGAATTATTTGAGTAAATTTAATTAACAAACAAGTATCGAGGGTCATTAACAGGCACGGGGCAACTATGAATGAATTTTCATTTTTACTTTGAATTATTAGAGTATTTTTTATTGACGAATACGTAGCTAGGATCAGTTGGAGACCGTGAGCAGCTGTAAATAAATTTTTATTGTTATTTCGAGAAATCTAAGTAATTTTCAATTGAAAAATAATTAGCGACGATTAGTAAGAAGCAATAGACAGCATTGAATCAATTTTTATTTTTATTACGAATAACAAAAGTAATTTCTAATCAAAAATAAGTAGCGAGGGTCAGTTAAGGCTCTGGGTGGCTATGACGAAATTTTTATTATTATTTCGAGTAATTCAAGTCAATTTAATTGACAAACAAGTAGCGAGAGTTAGTTAGCGGCACGGGAAGCTATGAATAAATTTTTATTTTCATTTAGAATAATTTTAGTAATTTTTAATTAAAAAATTAGTTGGGAGGGTGTGTAAGAGACACTGATTGGCTAGGAATGAATTTTCATTTTTGTTTGGAATAATTAAAGTCATTTTTAAATGAAAAACAAGTACCGAGGGTCAGTAAGAGGCACTGGGTGGCTATTTATGAATTTTAATTTTAATTTGGAATAATTAAAGTAATTTCCAATTAGAAAAATTTGTAGGGAGTGTCGAGTAGAGACTCTGGGTGGCTATAAATTAATTTTTATTTCTATTTCGATTAATTAAAATTATTTCAATTTAAAAATAAGTAGCGAAGGTCAGTTAAAGGTCCTGGGCAGCTATGTATGAATTTCTATTCTTATTTCGAATAATTAACGTAATTTTTAATTGAAAATTGTCGGGTTTATAAAATAAAGTGGAACACAAGATCTTAGTTTAATCTGAATCTAAGTTTATTTAACCTTCTATTAAATATAACACACTTCTAAACAATCTTAGCTATTAAATAAAATACGTATAATAAAGTTATCAATATTAATAAGGATGCTTGAGTTGTAACTAGTAGCACACGAACAGTCAAACGTCCAAGCAACAAGATGTGCTAGCCACAGCGAGCAAGCCAGAGAGTGAGTCGTATGCGCAGCTAGCCTGCGCGTAGACCGACGCTATCTCCGTACAAATCAATATTGATTTAGTTGTCGCTTTGAGCGGCAAATACAAATATATAAAATATGTGTTGTTCATATCCATGTTTAATTAATAAAATAATAGGTTCATAGTTTATTGGAAATATTTATTCGATGTTTATGTTAAATTTTCACAACGTTTCATCGGTTTCCCGACTTCTTCAGGTGCTCAATTATCAAACATCAATTGTTAAAAACATGTCAAATGAATCGAGGCAGGCTAACAACCTGAACTTATTCACATCATATTCCAAATTCATTTATTCAGGTAATAACAGGCTGTTATTACCTGAGAGTAGAACTTGTAGTATTGACAGAGTTTTAGTTAATTAATATTTGTTATTTATTAGTTAATGTTTATCAATTTAAACACGAATAAATGAATTTGGAATATGATGTGAATAAGTTCAGGTTGTTAGCCTGCCTCGATTCATTTGACATGTTTTTAACAATTGATGTTTGATAATTGAGCACCTGAAGAAGTCGGGAAACCGATGAAACGTTGTGAAAATTTAACATAAACATCGAATAAATATTTCCAATAAACTGTGAACCTATTATTTTATATAAAATATATTAAAGACTTAAATAATTAAGTAACTGAACAAGAAAATCTTGTACTCTTAACAAAAATCAAGTTGCGAGAGTAAGTAAGAGGCACTTAGCAGCTATGAATAAATTTTTATTATTATTTCAAAGAATTAAAGTAATTTTTAAATGAAAAATAAGTAGCAACGGTCAAGTAGAGACACTGGGCGGCTAAGAATGAATTTTTACTTTCTTTTGGAATTGTAAGAGCAATTTTTAATTAAAAAAAAAAAGTAGTGAGGTTCAGTAGGAGGCACTGGCCATCTATGACTGAATTTTTAGTTTTATTTGGAATTATTTAAATAATTTTTATTTAAAAAATTCGTAACGAGGAGCACTTAGAGGCATTGGGCATTAGGTACAGGATTTTTTTATTTATTTTAAATTATTGGAGTAATTTTTAATTAGAAACCAGTTGCGGGGGTCAAGCAAAGGCACTGGGTAGCTGATTTATTACGGTTAATTACTAAAATAATAATTATTATTATAAAAATAAAAAAACGATTAACTCGGACGGAGTAACAAAGTGTCGGCGGCCAATTTATTTTGGTAAATTAAGAGAATAATACCTATAATATTAACAACAATAATTATAATTACTTAAATAAAGAACCGACGTTTTCAGATGGGTTAACAGTGTCGTTTGCTGATTTATCTTACTCAAAAAACTTCTGTATTTTTATCGCTCGTTCTCCTTGTTTATTAACTTTTCCTTAATTGTTGCTATTATTCCGAGTCTCTTGTTTTGTTCATCGTTGTTTGTTTTCCATGTGTGTCGCGATTCGATTTGTTTTCCGATTTCATTTGTTTTCTTCCCGTCTCTTGGCTAACTATTTTCCGCTGTCAGTCGTTTCTGAATTTTCTCTCAACGAACTTCGTCATCATGGTTTATACTGCTGCTGAATTTACCGAGATGATTATTCTTTATGGCGAGTGTAATCGTAATGCTGTGGGAACTGCACGCGCTTATCGTGAGAGGTTTCCGAATCGTGACAACTATCCAGATAAAAATGTTATCCTCCGCGCTCTTCATCGTTGTCGCGAATCCGGCGATTTGATGCCGAACAATGTCGAGCGCGTCGGTCGACCTCGAGAGGTTCGGAACGTTCGCAACGAAGAACGCGTTCTCGCTACTATCCGTGCGGATCCCAGTACGAGTACAAGACGGGTTGAACGTCAGATCCATATTTCACGCTCTACGGTGAACCGTATTACTCGCTCTGAGAAGATCCATCCTTATCACAGAAGGAAAGTGCAGAAGTTAGAAGCTGGAGATTACCGCTTGCGAATGGACTTCTGTCAGTTCATTCTTGACTCCAACAACGCGGATCCAAATTTCTTGCGGGGAATATTGTGGACTGATGAATCACTCTTCACTCGGGAGGGGTGTTTCAATCAACACAATAGTCATTGGTATGCAGAGAAAAATCCGCACATGACGGTGAACCGTAATTTCAAGAGTAAATGGAAAATTAATGTTTGGGGTGGAATCATCGATGACCACGTCGTTCTTTACGAATTACCCGAAACAATGAACGTAAGTAAACATTTGAATACACCAGTAAAAATTCTTATGTGTTGAGGATTTGAATTGAGTTCTTTTAACAATTTATTGAGAGCTTTTATCATTCATAAAAATCGAGCCTTATTTAAGCGAGTGATTTTTGTATTTTAATGGAATCATTCGATTTTTCATGATAAGTTAAGTCGTCCTTGTCGTCCTCAAATGTTCCTTAACTGAATTCACCACTCTCATGCACCTATTTCCTAGTTTCCTACAACAAACCATGGATTCTCCTTATTAGAGAGCACCCAATACCTGACATTCCTATGCGATGAACTTCCTCGACTACTAGGTGAAGTGAATGAGCAGCCGACGTGGTTTCAGCATGACGGAGCACCGAGTCACTATGCTGGTACAGTGCGAGACTTCTTCAACGGAATTTACCCTCAGCGTTGGTTCGGAAGAAACGGACCACGAAGGTGGCCCCCGAGATCACCTGACTTGACGCCACTGGACTACTTCTTGTGGGCAAATTTCAAGGAGATGGTCTACTTTGATGAGCCCCGGGACCAAATGGAGACCGTGGCCCGAATTCATGCTGCTCAGACGACAGTCACTGCGGAAATGCTAGAAACTGTACGAGAGAATCTACTCAAGCGATGCCGACTCTGTCTACAAGTGGACGGACGACATTTTGAGCATCTACTCGATTAAATTTTGACTAATAAATTGATTATTTCAATAAATAAGATTTTTATTTCGATAAATAAGATTTTTATCGTATTAACCCTCAAGAGAAGCACTATCGCTGCTGCGCGATCCAGAAGCACTGGGTATGCCATACCCGCGTGTCTTTGATTAATAATATCTTTCGATCAAATTGTCCGATATAGAATTTTTTTTTCTCATTTTAAAGCTTAGACAGTGTAGATTAAGAATATATCCATAGAATTGTCATAAAGAAAAAATTATCTTGAATAATATAGAAAAAAATCAACATAAACCCTTAAAATAAGGTGTTTTATTCAAATTACCATATCTAGGCAGAATTTATAGATAAAAAATTTTTCCCGACGGCATTTGAAAGGGAATTAAATGTACTTTTAGATAGTTATTTCGTCATTTAACTGTAATTGATAAAAGATATTTATTTAGTTAAGTAAAGTTCAGTGTTTTAAGAATGATATTACTTAATTAAAAAATATGGATTCATTATTCTTTTATTAATACAAACATTTAAATTACTTTATAAAACTTATATTTTAAATGGATTGATGCTACAAAAAATTAAGAATATAACTTCAAGCTACATTTTTCACAAATTTTGGCTGTATGTTCTTTACACATTGGAATATCACATTTTAAACACTTATAACATGTTTTTCGGTCTAATGGACTGGGACAAAATCCACATCGCTTATATTTTTCTAGTTTATTGTCAGCTATCAAATCTCTAGGGTCTTCTGTTTCAGGTAAATCTTTATAATCTAGGAAAGCTTCTATTTGTGAGCGTAATGTCGTTTGTAAAGTAGGCAGTTGAAGTCTTCTTATCAAAAATGGCTTAATAAGAGATAAAGATAGATCTAAAATATAATCATTCCGAGTTATCGTTTTATTACTACTTATTAAATTATAAATAATGAAAGAATTCACATTAGCTTCGTCCAGCATTCCATAAAAATAGCGCATTGGCCATCTCAGGGTTTTTCGAGCAGTCGTAAAATCATGGCATTTTTTTATCGAAACTCTCAGTTCCTCCTTTTGTCTTATTAAAAAATGTTACAATTTCTGGCTTTCCAGTGTTTGAATCGATTCTAGCACTATGATGATATGAAGACAATAATAATACAATCTTTTTGCCTTTAGGATTAAACGAAACAAGAATTTTCTTATCATTATATGCGAACCGGATTTTATCATCTTGGGGTTTTACAATTTTAAACGAAGCTGGAATTTCTGGTTTATTTTTATTAATTGTCCCAACCATTGTTAAATTGTATTCATCTAATAATTTGTCACATATGGGAATGGATGTAAACCATCTATCACACGTTATATTTCTACCTGTATTGTAAATTGGTTCTGCAAATTTCTGACATAATAAGATGGCACTGATTCATTACGATCTTTATCAGTTACTGCGCCGCAATAAGGAATAGCGTTGAATAAATAATGTGTTGTAGAGTCATTCAAAGTTACAACTTTGAGACCATATTTATCTGGTTTAGCTGGTAAATACATTCTAAAACGGCATCTGCCATGAAAAGAAAGCAATTGTTCATCTATTGTACATTTAGAATCAGGCTGATAATTATTTTTGCAATTGTTTATGAATTTGTCCCAAATTTCTCTGATATTTGCAAATGGGTCATCTGCTTTTCTTTCTTTTCGTGTACTCTTATCATCAAATCTAATACATAAAATTATAAATTTAAATCTGTTTACAGCCATTGTGGTTCTGAAAAGAGACATTCCATAAGGTGACCATAAAGATTCTACACTAGTATGATTTGTTTTGTGCAAACCAGAAAAATATAACAATCCTACAGTGGCTTTCAATTCATTCATATCTACTTCTTTATGATGTGATTTTATTTGAATATTTCTTCTATTATAATCTACGATTTTCCATGTTATTTCTTGATTTGTAAATTTTAAAATAATTTTCAAAATTTCTTCATCAAAAAACACATTCCAAGCTTCTAATGGGCTCGTAACTCTGCTTGCTGGGCCTATCGGAGTTGCAGTATATGCAGTATGAGCACGCTTACCCCGTCTATCAGGTATGTTGAGAGACCATTTGTAATTATTTTTACCACGCAGATAGCTTGGTCGACCACGTTTCCTCTTGCCTGATGTACTAGGTATTGATTCAGACTCATTGCTTGATGACTTACTTTCAACAGCTTCTACCTGCTCTTCTTCGCTTCCGTCTTCATCACTCTCATTATGCTGCACTTCAAAAACTGATTCAGTCTCGCTTTCACTTTCTTCGTCGTCAAAAACATCTGCAGCCTCATATAATGCGTTTACTTCAGACGCACGGTGAGTACGAGAACGTGTATTCATTTTGAGCTAGAGAAAAAATGAAAGAAACCGATAAATAAATGTTAAAAAAATAGAAAATCAAATTTTTAATAAAAAATACTATAGAAAATGTAATATTTATAATTTACTTATGAAAAACTGTCACGATCGGTAAAATTTCAATGTAAATACTCCAAAAAATGCACTTGAACTAAGCAATATATATAATAAAACTGACTGATGATATAAAATATCGATCAGAATTCTTTTAAAATAGATATTTTAGAATTCTAATTATATAAATACAAAAAAAGAACTGAAAAACACAATTTTATGCAAAACGTTGAGTCAGATAAAATAACTAAATACTGATGCTACAACAGCACTGGGTAGCGCATACCCATAGACTGACTACGGCCGCCTATATTTTAGTCCGTATTCACATCTCAAGATAACTATGGTGGGGAATCTGTAGTGGGGATAGTAGAGATATTTCCCCTAGGCAAAGTCACCTTCTCATTGTAACCATTTCTGAAGGAGAAATATTTTTAATTTACACCTGGGTATCCCATACCCAGTGCTTCTCTTGAGGGTTAAACCATTACAGTGTTTTTGTCTAAGCTTAGCATTAATTATTAACCTTAAAAATAACTTAAATAATTCTAAATAAATGAAAAATTTCAGACATAGCTAATAAGTGCCTCTTAGTGACTGTCGCTACTAATTTTTTAAATAAAAATTACTTGCATTATTCTAATTAAAAATAAAAATTCATTCAGAGCTGCCCAGAGCCTCTCACTTACTCTCACTACTTATTTTTTATTTAAAAATTACTTAAATAATTCCAAGTAAAAATAAAAATTCATTCATAGCCGCCCAGTGTCTCGTACTGACCCTCGCTACTTATTTTTCAATTGAAAATTACTCTAATTATTTTAGATAAAAATGAAAATTTATTCCTAGTCAACCGGTGACTTTCACTCGACCTCGCAACTTGATTTTCAATTGAAAATTACTTTAATTAGACAAAATAAGAATAGGAATTCATACATAGCCGCCCAGGACCTTTAACTGACCTTCGCTACTTATTTAAAAATTAGAAATAATTTTAATTAATCAGAATAGAAATAAAAATCACTTTACAGAAGCCCAGAGCCTCTACTCGACACTCGCTACAAATTTTTTTAATTGGAAATTACTTTAATTATTCCAAATTAAAATAAAAACTCATAAATAGCCACCCAGTGCCTCTAACTGACCCTCGGTACTTGTTTTTCATTTAAAAATGACTTTAATTATTCCAAATAAAAATTAAAATTCATTCCTAGCTAATCAGTGTCTCTTAGACACCCTTCCGACTAATTTATTAATTAAAATTTACTAAAATTATTCTAAATGAAAATAAAAATTCATTCATAGCTTCCCCGTGCCTCTAACTAACTCTCGCTACTTATTTTTGATTAGAAATTACTTTTGTTATTCGTAATAAAAATAAAAATTTATTCATCGTTAATTATTTTTGAATTCAAAATTAATCCAATTATTGTAAATAAAAAAAAATTTTTTCATGTCTACCCAGTACCTCTCGCCGATCCTTGCTACAGATTTTGAAC
>CAJNRD030001118.1:15785761-15836536 GCA_905319865.3 Cotesia congregata
TGTATGTATGTATGTACCACCCTTCCATCTGGAGTGTGTGTGTGTGTGTGTGTGTGACTATGTGACTCGCTTATAACTTTTGAACGACTGAACCGATCGGAACCAACTAAACGGCGTTCTAAAGAGTTCCCTTAAACTTAGATTTTTTGTGAATTTGAATCGATTCGGACCGAAAGATTTTGAGAAATTTTGAGAAATCTCAAAAAAAATCGGAAAAAATATTTTTTAAAGTAGTTTTTTTGGAATAACTGTTAAACGGTTTCATTAATCAACTCCAAAAACTAATCCGCCCTTGAGTTTAAAAACCACGTCGATCACCGTTAATCTGGTCGAAATCGGTTGATTCGTTCGAGAGATAGCGTGAACGAATGAAAACCGAAAAAAGTGTTTTTTTCACATAACTTTGACATTTCTTTTCGGATCGTTTTTGGTGAAATAGAATAAATTTTAAAATTCAAAAAGCCGCGTCGATCACCACCAAGAACGTACAAATCGGTTGATTGGATCGAGAGATATCCTCGACGAAATATTTGGAAACAAGGATTTTTTCAACTTAACTCCGACATTTTTTGGAATAACTTTCAAATAGCTCTATCGATCGATTCCAAAAACTAATTTGCTCTTAACATCAAAAAACCACGTTGATCGCTGCCGGTCCGGTCAAAATCGGTTCATTCGTTCGTGAGTTATCGTTGACGAAAGAAAACCGAAAAAAGTGTTTGTTCAGAATTACTCCGAAATTCCTGGTTCAATCAAACTAAACTTACAGATTTTTCATGGGGCTTAATAAATTGCGTAAAATGTTGCCAATCGCGTAAAAATCGATTCATTTATTTAAAAGTTATTGCAGTTTGAAAATTTGAAAAATTGTGTTTTATCAAACTTCTATCAGACTTTTAAGCTCGAAGAGCTCAAAAGCATAAAAAAGCTATCCCTTTAAGCTCAGAGAGCTCCAAGTAACAGACAAATTATATTTTTGAGCTCGGAGAGCTCAAAAACATCATTAGTGCAATTTTAGGCAACTAGGTATGAAATTAGCGGGAAGTTGCACGGATGGCCTTCAGGGTCTACCGTTTTTCTAATTTTTTTAAATCGGTATCGTTCATCGATAAGATTTTTTTTTCTGAAATTTTTTTATAGGATTTTATATGGAATTTCTTGCAATTCCCAAAACTGTCCTTCTTTTGCTGTACGATTATTGGTTGCAGAGATATTCATGGTTAAAGACATAAACGTCCTTTTTTGTCTAATCTCAGATATCTCCGCAACAAATGGTCGTATCAAGCTAAATAAAAAATAAAATTAAAGCTGAATAAAAAGGATATCTGTTTCGTAAGGTTGCTTCGTCTAAAAAAATTTTTCCGAGCCCGTAGAGTGAAAAAAAAATTTAGGAAAACGGTTGACCCTAAAGGCCATCCCTGCAACTTCCCGCTAATTTTATACGTAAGTGCTCAAAATTGGACTTACTACGTTTTTGAGCTCTTAGAGCTCAGAATTATAATTTTTGTGTCATTTTGATAGAAGTCTGGTAGAACTTTGATAATACACCTTTTTTTGCATTTTCAAACTGCAATAACATTCGAATAGGTGGAGCGATTTTTACGAGGTTGGTGGCATTCGACGCAGTTTTTCAGGCCTCATAAAGAATTTTTAATGGTGTGTTTGGACCCGCTGCCCGAGCGCCCCGGGGCGTCGACTATATTTGTTTTTTGACGCGAAAAATTCCAATTAAAAATTCAAATCGGTAAACAAAAGACAAATTGACATGAAACTAAGTGTAAATTTTCCTGTTAGAAAGCCAACAGCTGATGATCAGTAAAGGATAAAAGCATTTGCGTCTATTTGTCACATCATAGTGTATAATATTGATAAAAAACCATGATAATATTTGTTATTATTAAAATATAAGCAAAAAAAAAGATTAATATTTAAAAAAAGTGATATAGTTATTCGTGAAAAGCTATCTAATAGAAAATTAATATCAATATTTAATTGATGCAATTTTGACTTCTTCGTCTGATAGCTCGGACGATGAAATTCATCAGTTGCTGCTGATGTCTGAGAAAAGAGAAACACCAAAAATAAAAAATTACATTGAGAATGTTGTTTATCTATATACAAATGGAGAGGTATAAGTAAAGTTAATAACACGTAGTTTTTACTTCTTTAGAAGTCTTCAACCATCATTTTTTTTCATTAACTAACATTCACTTTAGTCGCTAAACTAATTTTTTTATACTTTAAAGTATTTAGAAAAAATTAGAAAAACGGTTCACTCTAAAGGCCATCCGTGCAATTTCCCGCTAATTCCATTCCTGGGCTCTTAAAAATGTACTTATGACATTTTTGAGATTTTTGAGCTCAAAATATAATTCATGTGATATTTTGAGCTCGCTGAGTTCAAAGAAATAATATTTCTATGCATCTGAGCTCTCCCAGCTCAAAAGTCTGAAAGAAGTTTCATAGAACACTATTTTTGGAATTTTCAAACCGCAATAACTTTTGAATGGATCGACCGATTTTCACGCGGTTGACGCCATTTGACGCAGTTTTATCATACTCATAAGTTATTTTCAGGTTTTAATTGATCGTGAAACGGGATGTTATGTTTCCCTTGGTCGCCCCTTTTACTCTTAAGGGCGCCACTGGATTTTCGTTCTCAGTTTCCAGAAACTGGACCAGAACATAGAGTGCTAGGTCAGGGTCGTGAGAGAATTGCTGAAAGGAGCTAAGATTAAGACACAGAAATTCATTTAACAAAAATTATTTATTTATCCAATCCCTCTTACAACTGACATATGGCCAGTATTACAATATATAAAATTTCATGGATACAAACCACACTCACACTCACTCACATACGGTATATTTCTCGCTGTCCAGCTAGACCCTCACGTGGTTGCAGTCCCCGATGCCTACTGGACTCTCACGATACTCTATCTACTTCGCGTAGTCCCCTGGACCTCTAACGCTACTCTAACTTAGTTCGCGCGGTCTCACGGACTCTCACGCCACTGAGCTGGACCTCTGACGTGACTGCACACGTTGTCCACACAGCGCACGCTGTCCCCCAAACTTCACGCTACTCTAAGAGAACTACCCGAAGTTGGATAGTCTCTTTACTCTCACACAAACACACTCAAAGCCAATTCCTCAATAACAATAATAATACGAGCGCTCGAATTACAAAATAACACAATTTCCAATATTGTTTTTCTAATTAACCATTTCTTAATAACTAATTATCATTTCTTCTAAATACTAATTTACTGCCGTGTTCTTAATATTACGACACTAAATATTTAAAACAAGAGGTCTTAGTATCTTGAATTAATCCTTATTGTTATGTCCGAGAAATTTATTAAATAAATTTTAATTCTTATTTCGTAAACTTAAATGAAATTCTGGCAAATTGAGTAAACCTAAATATTTTACATTCTTTAATTTAATCCAAATTAATTTATTCCGAGTTAATTCATTTTACCCAGTATCGGCGGTAATTTTACTAGACTTATTCTTTGACGTAAAAGTTAAATTTCGACAAGAGATTATCCTGCTGCATTTATTTTGTGTCTCTTAAAACTTAACTTTCAGAATTTACGAAACATTTTATTTTACTCGAGTTTATTTCAATTCTAACCGACAGAGACTTTCGTTGCGACCTTGGATGACCTCTACTTAGCGTTTTCTCGCACGGACAAGATGGCCGACGCTATCGCTCGGTCTAGCGTCTTTGTCGCAAGACACATGTAATTTTTTTTCTGATGAAATTTTTGCACAGCTTTATATTCTCTATTTTCTTGACTAATTAATCTAGATTTACAATTCTATTGTTTTAAACGATTATTTCCTAAATCTACTATAAATTTTAGTTAAGACAATTATTAATTTTGTGTGCCAATTAATTTACTAAAATAGATTTTACTGTCGAATCAATGCCGGTCTTAAATAATCTGAATTTTACGGTTTACTCAATTCTATTCTCTATTGGCTTAAGCCAAATTATTGTCTATCCATTCTCAATTAAATAAATTTTATACATGGCGAAAATCTGGAATTAATAACCCGACTTAATGCCTAGTATTATCAACCCAGACAGGCCTACGTGTAAAATACAGAGACAAGTTAATTTTCCTA
The DNA here is from genome assembly GCA_905319865.3 of Cotesia congregata. Lineage (NCBI taxonomy): Eukaryota > Metazoa > Arthropoda > Insecta > Hymenoptera > Braconidae > Cotesia > Cotesia congregata. The sequence continues at coordinate 15,789,899 of CAJNRD030001118.1, forward strand.
AACAAATTAATTAATAACCCTAGTGCTATTAATTATTTGTCTTATAATTTTTCTAATATTAATATTAATCTTAATTAAATAATATAACGACAAGCGATTGTGACCGAACGCGAAATGGCGGTGACCTTCAGCCGACGTGTTGCCTGGCTGACGCCGCCGACCCGAGCAACATAATCAGACATGATAATTGTACCTGGAGTTTTACGTTTTATTATCTTAACACTCGTGCACTCCCTCGACGAGCTGCAACTCCTTTTTACAGGCTGGTGTAAGTTTTTCCTTGGAATGAATCCTCGGCAATTATCTCCTCGGGTTACTGGTTGGCGGCGAAATTTCGGTCATCGTCACTCGTGTTCTGGATATCTCTCTTGAACCTGTAACCGCAAATCGGCGTTAGAATTTATTACAAAATTAAAATTAATTTATGCAAGCTGACAGGCGGCCTAGCAAGCAATAAATCAATTAATTTTTTATCGCTACGTTCCACTTAAGGTGAGCGAAATAAAATAGTTACCTGTGCTCAGTTCTTACTAAAAGTTGCGATGTGTCTAACGAGACTGTTCGGTCACAATGAGTCTTCTCGGTCTTGTCGTTGTAGTTATTTCCTCACTCTGCCTTCCCCACTCTCTCTCTCTCGGCGCCAGCGCTTCCCCCTCGGGGACTTACTTACTACTTCTAAACGAGCTTTAGATCACAGCGCACTGTGAGCAGTCGATAACTAACTAGGTACCGAAATGGGGAATTGACCGAGTAACGATCACTCCGTTACAATCGAACCGAAAATTCCGGAGTAATCCCGAAAAAACAATTTTTTCAGTTTTCTTTCGTTCACGATATCTCTCGAACGAATCGACCGATTTTGACCAGCTTGGTAGCAATCAACGTGGTTTTATAATGTTAAGAGCTGATTAGTTTTTGGAATCGATCGGTAGAGCTGTTTGAAAGTTATTCCAAAAAATGTCGGAGTTGTGTTGAAAAAATCCTTATTTCCAAATATTTCGTCGAGGATATCTCTCGAACCAATCAACCTATTATTACGTTCTTAGCGGCAATCAACGCGGTTTTTTGAGCTCTAAAAATTATTTCGTTTCACCAAAAACGATCCGAAAAGAAATATCGAAGTTATGTGAAAAAAAAACACTTTTTTCGGTTTTCTTTCGTTCACGCTATCTCTCGAACGAATTAACCGATTTCGACCGGATTAGCACCGATCGGCGTGGTTTTTTATGCTTAAGAGCGGATTAGTTTTTGAAGTTGATCGATCGAGCCGTTTAAAAGATATTCCAAAAAAACCACTTTCAAAAATAATTTTTTTCTTATTTTTTTTGAGATTTTTCAAAATTTCTCAAAATCTATCGGTCCGAATCGGTTCAAATTCTCAGAAAATCTAAGTTTGGCGAAACCCTTTTGAATGGCACCAACCGCGATCAAATCGGTTAAACCGTTCAAAAGTTATAAGCGATTCACATACTTACACACACACACACACACACACACACACATATATATATATATATATATATATATGTATATATATGTATATATATATATATATATATATATATATATTGGCATAGGATAAAATTTTATCTCGGATTGAAAAACTGGCCCTTAAAAATTAAATTTTTGGAGAAACAAATAATTGCTCAATGACGATATTCTTTTTACATTTAAAAATTTTTTTTATTTATTCATTTGTAATTTGATATTGATTGCTAAATTCAAAATTTTCCTTGGCGCTTATGAATGGCGCGAATTCATTTGAGCCCTGGCTGAGTGATTGTTACCAGCAGACAGTTTACTGTTTTCTTACGGTAATTTGTGAACTTTAGTTGAACGTTTCCACTTACGCTTGTTAGGAAATACATTATAGCTCCTCTTTCTTTTTCCTTAGTCGTTAGTGTTTATCATCTGTTTCTCATATGAAAGCTCTTTGATTCTTTTTATTTAGTTGAGTTAACACTATAAATTAATTCTGCGAAAGACAAAAGTATTTATAAAAAAATTCTACGATAAAATTCGTTCAAGGTAATTATCACTTTTTATTACATTTTTTGTTTTTATTTTCTAATGCATGTTCTTTAATCAAAATTAAATAATTAAATAAGTTAATTAATTAAATAAATAAGTTATAATTAAATAAATTTCTTCGTTTTACTACTTTTTTTATAATCCTTATTTTATTTCATATTACATCCATACATTTGGTTCTTTTTAGATGAGCTTATTTTTAGGTGCAACTTTTCAGTCACGAGAAGCCTTAGATGCTGCTGTAAACAACTATCAGTGCACAACAAACCGAAATTTTATTTATACTTCGACAACGTATGTCGACAAAAGAAATTTGCTGCATCCAGTAAATCCTGAACTGCAAATTTACACAGCTACAGTGAAATGTATTCATAATGGGCCCCCGAAAGTCTATAAGAGAAGAGTTAAGAAGTAAGTACACATTCATCTTGTTTCAATCGTTATTGTCCTTAATAATTGTTTAAATTTTGATATTTTTTAATTCTATGACAGCCCGAAGATAGGTACAAATTGTCCAGCTTTTTTTTCATTACGATTGGCCCAGAAGTATTCTGTTCTGGAGATTCATCGTTGGAATGATCAGCACAATTGCGACGTAATATTACATCTATTGCTTTTTACCTTTTTTTTAAATTACAGCTTTTTAATCTAATACTATAAATATAAATTTTTTTATAGTTGAGGGTGCTACCTTTGGATGCATCTCCAGCAAATTTTACTGTGCGACGTTCATCATCCGACTCAAATGGTTCATCATGCCGCTCTCGCTCTTCATCACGCCGCTCTCGCTCTTTATCGCCCCGCTCTTCATCACGCCACTCTTCATCACGTCGTTCTTCATCGTACCCCTCTTCACCATGCCGTTCTTTATCACGCCGCTCGTCATCATTGTCTTCAGTATCATCGATTTATACTTCACCGAAGTTTTCCCCTTTGTCATCTTCAGAAACCGAAAAAAGAGCACTGGATAATACATATAATATATCTTTAGATGAAAATGGCAAATTTTCTACCTCAACGCCGAATTCTACCTCTACCTCTGATCTCATTTAATTTCTTATTAATTATGTTATTATTATGTATATTGTTTGCATAATTTATACTTTAATTATACTTAATAAATAATTTAATTATAATTTAAACAAACTTAAATAATAATAAAAAAAAAATACTAATAATGATTGTTATTTACTAGAGTGAACTTTATCTTCAGCCTGTCGTCTTATCTCAATAATCAGGAGTCTGATAACGGTACAATCTCTGGTTCTGTGCAAATTACTCAAAATAACTTGTTTTTTTTTTATTATTTCAAGATTTTTAAGCCCTTCCTGTCGCAGTCGGCTGTCAGTTTATCATCCTTCAGAGTTTTGCTTTCTTGGAACTCGTATCTTACTTTCTTGAGAGCTTATATATTTACGATAATTATAGGCACTTTATTTCTTGCTCTCATGAATCAAATTTCTGTAAAGCTTTAGAACAGTATCACGACTAGCCATTAATCTATTTAACATTAACATATACATAAAAAAATATAGAATATACACTCTAAAGTTGTAATAATATATCGGTGTAGTGTATAGAAAATTTTTTACTCTAAGTTTTATTGTGAATAACAATATATTTTTACAAATATAGAACTTTGTTCATGGATAAATTTACTCTAATGACTACACGTTAATCTCTTCTATTTATTCTATGTTAAATTTATAAATCAAAACAAATTAATATGACCCGGAAAAAAATTTTAAGACATGGTCATGTTTGAAGGGTTAAATACTCCAAGCCTCAGCAGGCATGTCTGCTCATGTCTGAAGCATTGAATACTTCAGGTTTTATCATGAATGGCCATGCCTGTTTAAGTCTGGTCCCACCTGGAAGGTTGAAACTTCGAGGTCTAATATGTTGGTCCATGTCTAATTAATCATGAACTGACCTGATGAGGTCTGACCATGTCCGGTCATTTTCATCTCTAATCAAGTTTGATCATTTTCTCTCGGGGGGTTTTCTATTTATATTTTAATTTATAATATTACACAACAAAGATAACACAGGCTCTTTCTCAGTTTTTGTTTCTCATAACAAGAAGAGAAATTATCTGTGTGGTCTACAACTTATTTTTATAAGCAAAAAGTTTACGGATGTCTATTTATCAATGATTAATCGACATACTATTGGAATAAAAGATAAATTAACTTTCAGTAATCATGCAGAGGTTAAAAAGCGAATAGATTATATGAAAATTGAAATATATAATTATTTGGTAGTATACATTCAGCATCATCTTTCTTCTGGATGGGAGTCATCGAAGGGATTGACCTGGAAGTCAACAACAAAGAAAATGAGTGATAGTACTGCATATGAAAATAAAGATCTAAGAATCTAAGTTAGAGCATGATTCATTTTGTATGTAAAAGACTATTTTGTTATTCTTTAGCATTAAAAAACTTTTAACCATAGATCCATGTACAAGATATTGCAACTCATTCAAAATTATGTCTAACGTCCTATTGTTTACTGAAAATGTTTGTGTTTTGGTCATAGAAGACAAGAGTACAAAAACACTCACTCTATATAAGTGTCTGAAATACAGTATAACTATATCATTTTACATCAAAATCTGTTAGTCTAGAGATGCACATTAATAATTGCAGCAAAGCTCATAAAATCGTTCTCGGAAGCTGTTTTTAACGATACGTATAAAATAAAAGACCCAGTTATGACACTGGCCTCGTTGTTTGATACTTGCAATTTTATTCTAATTAAAAAAATAAAATTTATAATAATACATTAATAAAATTTATTATATTATAATAATATAATATATTATATTAATTTACAAATTAAAATTTATAATTCAAAAATTTTATTCATTGATTTATCATAATTTACTTTTTTTTAAATTAAATTAAAATTGCAAGTGTCAATAACTAGGTTTTTTACCTTAATAAGAAATTATTAAACTTAGTATTATAGAAAAAAAGTAACTATGCGGTCTAAAATTTTACGGAGCTCAAGAAATTTTAGTACTGTTAAAAGTATAAATACAATATAAATTGAAATTAAAACTATATTAAGAATATAAATAGATACAGAAGTAATATTGTAATCTAATCTAAATGATTATTTTAAAGTACGTAAATAATATGCTCAATTATTAAATTAAAAACAAAAATAATTATTTGTGAAATATATTGATTATTAATTATTTTTATTTTTATTTAATAGCTCGTTATTACATAATATCACTCAATTAAGTAGTTAGTATGTCAATGCAATGTGTAGATACTACAAATACCGGTAATATTTTCAGTACTTTTATATTGACAATGGACAGTATCGAGGTATTAAAAATTAATAACTACTTCGCATTGTTTAATTTTAGAAATAATAATAATTATATTATAGCAGTGACTATTTTTGCAATTGACCTCTGTGAAGCTATTGTATATATGCATCAGACATCGAGAAAAGCATTAGGACGATTCATATAGCTTCTTTAAGTTTTTGCAACGTCAAGACCGACGTCATTAATTTTTATCTTATTAATTTTACATTCAGTACATAACCAAGGTGTTTTAGGCATCGTTTTCAAAAAAACACCATTATAATGATAATATTTCAAGCAATAATCACAGTATATAACTCTTAAACGACTGCTCATCAGAAAAGTTTCATTACAACAGTTACAATGGCCGACATTGCTATTTTTCTTATCTTCTACAGATTGTATGAGTGTTTGAAAACTTTCTTCATCAAAATAACATTCGAGAATATTTAAATAAACCAATTTATTCATGAAGCGATCTTCAAGCTTCTTACTTGTACAAACTTTAGAGATGTCTTCAGATTTAATAATATACTCGTTTCTCAGTACGTTATCAACCATTTTTTGAGGTAATTGCAACCAATTTAATAAGTCAATAGCTTGTAAATAATTACTTTTCAGAACAAAAGGCATTACTTGACGATTAGTTTTTTGAAGTCCTATCGTATTTAATGTGGCTCCTTTCGGACGACCACGAACATTCACTTTCACAGGTTCATCAAGTTCAGAAACTGTACAACTTTTATCAAGCTCTATTATTTGTCCGAATTTAGTATTCTTCTTGACTTTGTTTTCATTAGTAGTAGCTGCAGATTCAACTTTTTTTTCATATACATTTATTTCAATTAATTGTCTCCAATAATTATCTATAGTTCTTAAAGTTTCTAATTTAAAGTTCCAATTTTCTGCTAACCAATAATTTGACGAATTGTAAATTTTGTCGGTCAAAGTTGTGATTATTTTTCTTTTATCAAAGACTGATACAACTTTTTTTCCTAATACTGTCGTTTCTTGAACACTATTTTCATTAATTCTTAAAGCGGTTTTATCTACTTGAACTATTGTGACATCCGATCCTTTTCCAAAAAAAAAATTAATATCATTCAGAACTTTTAATTTATTTTCAAAATATTGACCACAACTTAAGCTCATGGTATGTTTTAAATCATTTATTATGTATTTACATTGTTTTTGCAATTCTATTTTATCGAAATTCTTTTGAGGCAAATTAACTTTTGAAACTTGTGTTTGTTTAACTTTCGTGATGGATTTTTGGTTTAAATTTCGAAAAGATCTTTGGTGTTGTCGATAATAATTTTTCGACCATTTTACAGAACATAAATCTTCAGAAAATAATGATAAACCATAATGCTTTCTTAATGAAAAAATGTGTCGACAAGGTAAAGATAATGTTAACCAATGGAGGCATTCACAACTTTTTAATGTGGTAGTAATCTGAAGTGATTTATAATTCATCTGATAATTTTCTTCTATATTCTCAGGATTAATAACATTTTCCTCAAATTTTTCATTCCAAAAAGTTACGTAATCATGATGTTCAAGTTCAGTCTTCACGTATCCAAAAGCTTTGTCAGTTAAATGATTAGAATACAGATTTTCCCATTCAGTGTAACTGTCTACAGGAAGTTTTTTTTTTATGAAGTCTTTTGAAGCTTTGAAATCATTTTCACGGTTATGAGAAGAAAGCCATCGAAAAAATTTTACAGCGAAACAGCTCATATAATTATTACGACCTACTTCTTCCTTCATTTTTCCATTCATGGACTCTACTCGGTTGTTCGAATTGTTACCAAGGTTATTGACCATTAGATATGTACACCATTCCTCTCTATTGTCATTCCAATTACTATTAAAATATTCTACGACTTGAACGGGTGCTTTTTCTACCAATTTTTCATAATATTCATTATATTCTTCTTCAGAATTACTGTAAACTATTTTACTGAGTAAAGATAAACAAAAATCTTTTTCTTCATTACTTATATTCATTATTTTCGTTGTAATATGTGTAGAAAATATCTTCAACACATGAAATCGACATATCTGTGTGGATGCATTAGGAAATAGCTCTTTTAATGCTTTCCGCTCTGTAAGGTCCTTGTCTGTCATGAATGTATCAATGTTATCACAAGCTTCTTTATTTTCCTTTTTAAATGTACTAAGAAACCACTTCATAGATGTATAGTCTTCGTGTGCTAATATAGCAATCCCGGCCACTTCACTCAGACCATCCGAATCTTCAACAAGTAATGTCATTAACGACAAATTCGTGTTAAAAACTTTATATGTCCCATCTAGACATACAATTTCTGGCCATGCGCGAAAAGATGCTCTCATATCAGCAGTGGAAAAATAAAGGCCTTGATATTGATTATTTTTATGAAGAATGTGGACATCAGCACCTACAAAAAATAAGTGTTGGACATCTACACTGCTGCCAGCGACCATCATGCGATATTCTGGGAAATATCAAGCGACCAGAACCCCAAGAGGCCAGTCAAGCAGTCTAACATCTTTGGTTGGAAGGTAAAATCTTTTGACCCAGAAGCATTACTAATAGCCCTCGATGGTGATCCGATCAACACTGGATGTGCAGAAAAACAAACTAAGGACCTGATGACGAGAGTAACACATGCTTGTGATGCCAGTATGCCTCGTTAACGTGGCATAAATTCGAGACCTTCGGTGCATTGGTGGAACGACCACATCAGCGTCCTCCGTAAAAAGTCTCATAAGAAAAGAAGAATCTCTCAGCGCGGCTATCAACAGCCCAACTCAGTGGAGCTGATCGCGAAGTACAAAAAGGCGCGTCGTAAACTGAATAAAGCCATCAAAGAGAGCAAAAGAAGATGCTGGAAAGAGCTTATATACGAGGTGGATAAAGACGTGTGGGGTAGGCCTTATAAGGTGGTTATGACCCACCTGAAAAAACAACAAATGCCATCACCTACGTGTCCTCAACTTCTTCAGAAAATCGTCACTGCACTGTTTCCACAGCAACGCAACTTCGATTACCAGTTGGCGCCAGGCGAATTGGACGACATCCTACCTGTCACTGAAGAAGAACTGCTGGAGGCTTGTAACCGTGTAGGGAATAATAAAGCGCCGGGATTGGACGGAATCCCTAATTTAGCCTTGAAAACCATCATAAAGGTAGCTCTAACATTATTCCTAGACGCTTATAATGCATGCCTCAAGGAGGGGACTTTTCCTCGTAAGTGGAAACAGCAACGATTGGTACTGTTACCTAAAGGGAAGAAACCACCAGAAAAACCGTCATCTTACCGACCACTTTGCATGCTAGATACGGCGGGTAAGATATTTGAGCGCATAATTCATCAATGAATCGATGCAGTAGTCAACCCACTCCTGGCAGACAACCAGTATGGATTCCGGAAAGGACGATCAACCCTGGACGCGATCAGTCTGGTTGTTAGCACGGCTAAAGAAGCGATCGCAGAAACCAGATGGAAGGGTGGCACAAAGAAGTATTGCCTGGTGGCGGCATTAGACATCAAAAACGCTTTCAATTCCGCCAACTGGAACTGCATCATGCAAGCTCTTTGAGAGAAAAACGTTCCAGAATACCTGTGTAGAATAGTGGCCAGCTATTTCACCGATAGAGTTCTTAAATACGACATGAAGAATAGTCCAAAAGAGTACTATATTACCGGAGGTGTACCCCAGGGCTCTGTACTTGGTCCACTGCTGTGGAATATTATGTACGATGGCCTATTGAGATTGAAATTGCCAAGAAGTGTAAAACTCGTAGCGTATGCAGACGACGTAGCCGTAGTAATCGTCGCTAAATACCTTGACGAGATTAACAACATGTTCGACATCACCTTCGAGCGAGTCCATCGGTGGATGAATACGGTAAACCTGCATCTGGCTACATACAAAACTGAGGCAGTGCTTATATCCAGCAGAAAAGTGTTAGAGACCATCAAGCTGAAAGTCGGCGAACATGAAATCACATCACAACCTTATATCCGATATTTGGGAGTGATGCTTGATGCCCGTCTCAACTTTAAACAGCAAGTGGAACACGTCAGTGCCAAAGCGTCAGTAGTGAGGACTAGTCTCGCACGACTGATGCCGAACGTCGGAGGCCCAAATCAGAGCAGGAGACTACTACTATCATCAGTTGTCACATCGGTGCTCACATATGGAATATCCATTTGGGCAGACGCGCTGAAGTTGCAAGAATCATGGAGAAAAGCTGGACCAGTATATCGACTGAGCGCTGTAAGACTAGCCAGTGCATTCCGCACGATATCAGAAGTAGCAGTGTGTGTCATTTCAGGAACTTTGCCGCTCAGAGTTCTAGCTGAGGAAAGACGGAACCTTTACCAACGAAAGAGGTCAACCACACTAAGTGCCGAGGAACTCAGAGCTGAAGAACGGCAGAACAGCATCGCACGATGGCAATTGCAGTGGGACGCCGCGACAACAGGAAGATGGACACACCGTCTCATACCGAAGATCGACGTTTGACTAAACCGGAGTCATGGCGAGGTCAATTACTATCTGACGCAGATGTTGTCAGGACATGGATGTTTTCGGACGTATTTTCACCGTTTCAAGCATGATGATTCACCGGAGTGCCCGTCCTGCCCAGGAATCAATGAAGACGCGGAGCACGTTTTCTTTGAGTGCCCACGATTTTACCTACAGCGAGATGAGCTGGAGATGATCCTGAAGAAGAAAATCCAACCAGAGATAATAGTAGAAGCAATGCTGTCATCAGAGGCTGCCTGGAACGCCGCAAACACGTTTGCAACAGAAGTCCTTATAGACTTGCGTGCCATCGAAAGAAAAAGAGCAAATGACAACAACTAGAAGAAAGGTAAAATAATACCTTAGTTACCAGAAGGAAGAGCAGTCGCTATATCCTCCCCCCACAAAATAATGCCTAACGGCGGTTTCCATGAGGGATTAGAGGAAAGAGGAAAGGGGTTCAGGGTTTAGTGGGTAGGGGCGTTAGCGTCGAGTTTTAGTATGACGCTGCGTCGAGTCGCCACATATCCAGGCCAAACAGCTACGCCTAGAATCCGTAAAAAGGATTCCCCTCCCCCCCTAAGGAAAAAACACACACACACACACACATACAGACACAGCGACAACCTCGCGGGAGTAGTCAGGGAAGCTTCCTATGACCTTCAAACGTTGAGATCTGATGAAAACTCGATTTTTACAAAACGGGGTGAAAACAATAATTCCCCGATTTTTGAAAATCTTCGATTTTTTTAGCGGAAAGTTAAAAATAAATTTTTGAATCTCTTCACAGTGTATAAATTAGAACTTTTGTAATGAGTAATTTTGATTTAGTTATTTATAATAATATTTGTTTTTGTTTTCTGTTATCTTTCTATTCCTAAGCATAATCTGACCAAATATCCAATTCAATGATAATTTAGGAGCACAAAAATAATACCGTTCCAGATAACTATCATTATAGTTATAGCAATAATAAATGATATTCATAAAAATAGTCATTACTAGAGTTCATTTGATCCTAATTACCCAACTTGCTGTAACCCCAAGAAACCATCTAGACATCTGCTGTTCTGCAAATAGAATAACCAGAATCCACCACAAATTTAATGGACTGCTCGATTTCTTCAAAAATTAAATTTGCTTGCACGTCAATTTTTTTTTGAACTTGATATCTTGTCAAATGTTTTAATGTTTCCGTTCCGTTTTTGATAATAAAATTCATATTCATTCATTCATATTCATTTTATTTATGCCAAAGCCTGCTGGCCAGATGGCAAGTTTTACAAAAGTACAAAATTTTATAATACAATAAAAAGAAAATTATACACAATGATTGTAAACATAAAAAAAAAAAAAAAAAAAAAAAAAAAAAAAAAAAAAAAAAAGCGATGCCTGGAAAAAATTAAAAAATGAACAGTGTTATTAATAATATTGCAAAATATGTTTTTTGAGATTAGAGAGAAAAGCCTAGTAGAATTTTTTGCGGTAAATAGTTTATACCTTGGAATTAAATTTTACTACTTTTTCATTATAAAAATATGTTAAATCGTCGTGAAATATCAACAATTGTGATTGATAACAGATTTTAATAATAAAATTGAATTTTTACTAAATCACATAGTTAAATTTAATATTTTATCGAAGAGATGAATCACCGTGTTAAATTAGATTCAGATTCAGATTCATTTTATTTATGCCAAAGCCTGCTGGCCAGATGGCAAGTTTTACAAAAGTACAAAATTTTATAATACAATAAAAAGAAAATTATACACAATGATTGTAAACTTATAAAAAAGCTATCGCTGGAAGCTATCATCATTATTAACTAATGCTGTAGTGACTAGTAACTTAAAAACTATCTAAGTACCAAGAATAACCACTAAAAATTAATTAAATTTAAGAGATCAAATACATCATTTAATTTAACCATATTCTTATCTTGATTTATCACGATCTAATATTACTAACCATCCAAATTAAACAGATAATCATACATTTTATTTTTGAAACTCTCTAAACTCACAGCTTCAATGATTTCTGCCGGTAATTCTTCCCACAAACGAATAACTGTAACGACAAATGAACATTCATACTGTGTCGTTGTAAAATTAGGTAATTTAAAATTAATCTTATTTTTCTTAGCTGCTAATCTCTCTGAACGTCTTACATCATTATCTTCGATAAATAAATCTCGCAGATATATCGGTTTTCCAATGTTTAACAATTTGAAAAAGTAACATGCAGCAAAGTATAACCGACGACTCTTAATGGACAGCCAACCAAGTTCACGCCTGTAGGGGGTGACATGCTCATCACGTTTCAAGCTGAAGATAAAGCGTATTGCTGAGTTTAGAGAGCGTTGGAGTTTGCGATCATTATCAAATGTAGAATTCATTAAGACTATCGAGCAATAATCAATTAGAGGTAGTATAGTTGCTGAGACTAAAAGTTTTTTAATATTAGGAGTATAAATATTCTTACGTAATTTTAAACTATACAATGATGAATTTATTTTACTGATACTCTTGGATATATGAAGATTCCACGATAAATTACACGATAAATGGAGACCGAGGCACTTAGCGGACTCAGTAAAAGGTATAGCCACTCCATCGATAATGATGGGAGGTAAACCTTCTCGTTGCAATGCTTTTACCCTACTATTCGTTAAAATCTACAAATTATAAAAATAAATTATGTAGTTTAGCATTATAAATTTAAAGTTTCAAAGTGTTTCGCATCAAAGTGTGAAACATAATAAATTAATACGTACGATCAAAGATTTGACGAAATGACGGTTTCTGGACGATGTTTTGAGGGAGTGACGTATTCATAATTAGATTAACTATATCGCTGTGAAATTGTTCTGTATTATATACACATGATCACCGAGGTCGTTTGACATTGTCACTTGATTTTTGACTTCTTTTCTCTTTTACATACTGCTGATGTTCAACGTGTTTGTCTGGATGAAGTTTCTAAAATTAAGTATCAATTTATTATAGTTAAAATTATAAACTCAACATTTTTGATTATTGTTAGTACTCAAATATAAAATTAATGTGAGAAATTAAAACAAAAAAAACAATACTTACTCTTAAATAAGTAGTAAAATTTGATGTGACTCGCAATGAGCCGCTACGGTTATAATATGGTCAATTCACAGTCAAGGATTGGTCAAACATTGGTCTATATGAAGTGATTTGACGGTCTATATCAGGTGTCAATGTGAACGTTTTTGACGATTGATTTACCGACTGTAGATCCGAGAAATACCTTTTTCTGCGGGTGAATTTACGGTGATTTGACCGACATTTCACCATCAATTCACCCGCATATAACTGGCAAACAACTAGCTCATTGCGGTCGATTCACCGTGTCATTGTGGGAATCCGATGAAAGAAAATAGGTGCAATCACCCAGAATAATCAATATTAAGCTCGTAAAATGTTCGCGTATACGATAATAATTAAAAAAAAAAAAATTCATTATAAAATAACTTCACCCAGATCGGGGATCGAACTCGACTCATCAGTTTGAAAGTCGAGGGATTTTCCTGTTATGCTATCCCAGACTTGTATTAAAGATGCATTTTAATCACCATTTATTTTACGGATACTCAATTTAGTTTTGATAATTATTTCTATTCCATAAATTCTAAATAATAAATCATTCTTTTTGAATTTATCACCAAAAATAAATGCATTAAATTTTATTATTAAAAAAAAAAAATTTTTTTTTTTTTTTCATTTCATGAGCCCATGTTAAATTTAAAATTTCATAAAACAAAAAATCGTGAAATTTTACAAAAATTTATAAAAGTTGTTTTTTTTTTTTTATAATGTCAAAAATTATAGTGACTGAATACTTTTTCAAATTATTTTTATTAACTATTTATTTATCTTTTATTAGCTCCATATATTAATTTATGAAATTTTTTTACATTTACAAATAAAACTTCATCGAGCAATTTATCAATGGATCGCTGGTATAAAATTTCTACTATACCGTTACTATCTTCTTTACCGCCATTTCACCTGTAATTCACTCGCAGACTACCGTGAATTTACCACCGAAATACTCTTTATTCACCGAATTTTTGCTAGTCATTCACCGTTGTATCTACGTCTGAAAACGTTTAAGAGGTCGGAAAATCATCGTTATTGAGTGGGAAAAAAATCGTGAAAATCTCGTGAATGTTTGCTGTATGAACCATGCAATCACCGTCAGAACATTTCACAACTTCACTTATTTTTCACCGTCGAACGACGGTTGTTCAACCACCAATAGACTTTCTTTCATCGGTGAAGTGAATTTACGGTGAATTCACCGTCGTTTGACCGTAGTTTGACCGTCACCAAGAATCCGCTAGGGCCATTAATGTTTTAGTAGGCACACAAAAACAACAAATTAATAATATTTATACTTACGTGATTTGTTTTTTAGGTTCAGATTGATAAATGCATTATTAAAATATCATTAAGAATAATACAATGTTGCTAAGTCGTTGTTTACACTGAAAACAGCATGTATACACAATAACTATGTTTACAAACATGCTAGAGACTTTTATAATCACTGGGCCCAAAATACGAACTTAAATTAACAGATGTTAAGTTCCGCGAATGTCGTGAAATGCGTATCATATTTAAATAATATCTGTCTTGTTGAAATACAATACAGAAATTCCTTTAAAATAATAAGCAAGCGACATTATTGTTAAAATATACTGCTATATACTACTATATAAATAAAAACAAAAAAGCAGAAAAAAATAATTTATTGACATTTACAATTAAAAAAAAATTTATTAATTGAATTTTTTTTAAATTATTAATTATTTAGAAAATGCAAAATTAAATTGTCAGTAAATAAACATTTTTTAGATAATGCAATAATGAAAACATTTAAATTATTCATTTAACAAAAAAATAACAATTCAGGCAGTAATTTAAATGCATTTTTGAAAAAATTATTAATTGGCATACGTCATTGAATACCCCAAATTTTTAGAACTTAAGACATTAACGTTGTCTATATGTTTGTGCATATGAAATTAAATATCGCTTACGAAAAAATTTGGGGTACTCAATGACGTATGCCAAGTACGTTAAAAAAGATTTTCATTAAGTTTTAAACTTGCTACTAACTTTTTTTCATGTTTTTACAAAGTTATAAACAGTACTTGGAGTTTTTTTGATTTCATATTTTTTTGTAAAAACGATTATTTTTTATCGAAGTTTTATGAACGTGGACTTGGCGCGGTTTTTTACAGTGAAACTGTTTTTGTTCGGATTTCACATCTTTTTGTTAAGTGCCAACCCGCATGAAGAAATATATATGTCAAAAATATATGTCGCATATATAATATATATGTCGCATATATTTACGCAAAAAAAAATATGTCAACATATATTTTTCACATAGATGCTGACATATATGCAGAAATACATGCTTACATATATGTAGACATATATGTCGACATATATGTAAGCATACACTGAAAAAAAAATTTCTAAGTTTGAGAATTTTTTTACTCAAATCAAGAAAGTTACATTTTTCAAAATTATTTTCTTGATTCAAGTTAAATTTTTTTCTGTGAATCTCTAGACATTTATATGCGCACATATATGTGAACATATATGCACGCATATATGTGAACATATATCTACGCATGTATGTGAACATATATGTAGACATATATTTAGCGCAAAAAAAATATATGTGAAAATATATATTTGCATATATTTTTCGCATATATATTTTTCCATGCGGGAATGTTATTCAAATAAGTCTTATGAACGTGGACACATCCTTAAATTATTATTATTATAAATATATTTTTTACGAAATATAATAATTTTAATCCTGCATAGAAAAAACTGGCCTTTAATGACCGAAACAGATAATCCCATAGTTACGTCTGGCATTTAAAAACTTGGCGCCTAAAGTTTACTTATCCAGTTACTACAGTGTATGTAAAATTTCTCGCGTCGCACTCTAGTGTGTAGAAATAGAAACTGTTAAAACTCAATTTTAGACTGGAGTATCCGGTCTACCTATGAAATTACTGCACATAAGCATTTTTTATAGTCTATGAATGTCAGATTTTGCACCGAAAAAAGTTCTATAACTAAAAATTTACGTTGCTATAGTTTGTACTGCTTAAATTTATTAATTAAGAATAGAATCCATTAAAAAGTATGTAAAAAGTAAATGATTAGTAGTTTATCAAGATGTAGTCTATTATTAAAAAATATAACTTTTAATATAATTATTATGATAAATATATAAAATTTTCTAACCCTGAAATCAGGCCCTGCTTACGGTATAGTACTCGGTAGGCTGGCGTTTGAACGGTACTTGGCGCCAGACTTCTACCGAGTCTGTAGATATATAAAACTATATGAAAAATTGATGTGAGTACTCAAATGAAAGTCTCGATGAGTGTAATTTCAGGGTGAGCTTTTTTTTTTTTTTTTTTTGGGCGAGAAGAGGGAAATCTTCATAAGACACCGGCTAGATGTTGGAGATATTGGTTGCCGGTAGTGTGAGATTCTTACTCACTAAAACCCTCCCCTCTCTTGTACCTGATACTGCGGGACCGCGTTAGCATTACTTCGCAGTACCAGGTCCCCTCCAAGCTACTCATGTAGCTATTTCCTTCTGTAGCTACTCCTCCTATATAGTCCTGTAACAGGACCCTCCGTTGACATCGGAATGAGTTTATATCGTTAAAAACATCATTAGTTAACAAAATACATTATCATTCGTTAATTATTAACATTTTCGTAAATATTAGTCCATTATGATTTTATTCTCATCGAGACCTTTCGTTTGAGTACCCACATGAATTTTTTCATATATCTTATATATATGATATTTATAAAATATATGATAAGTGCATGTGGGTACTTAAGGTCGACAACAATTTATAAATAAAAAATCTATTAAATAAACATTTTCCCGTGGACTGAGTTGTCAATCTAAACCATTCTGGAATCCACCGGAAGACACACAAAAAATTTCATTAAAATCGGTCCAGCCGTTTAGCAGGAGTTCAGTGACAAACACACGCACAGAAGAAATATATATATATAAAAATTGGCAGTACTTTTATCCCGGATAAAATTTTATCTCGGATTGAAAAACTGGCCCTTAGTATGGTCATTATAGAGGAAAGCTTTTTGTTTTTTTATTAAATATTTTTACGCAATATTACGAATATGTTACATAAATGTCAATTTATAATCAAGGTTTAAATTTCTCTTGCTTTTGATACAATTCTATCAATAATAATCCACCGGATGACTGAAAGTCTACTTCATAAATAAACACAATAAGCATAAATGCACGTTCGTATCCTGGAAAATTTGAGGTTTGCATTTTCCCGACATCATACTAAAATAATCATAATTATTGGACATATCCGCCTATTATTAATTGAGTGAATTTACAATTTGAAATTTGACAGAATTGACTATTGTGATTTCATGAAAATTTTCATAGCTTGTACTTTTAATAGAGATTTTGCTTTAATCCTTGAATGAAAAATATCAAAGACTGATAATTGATTACTGAATAATAAGATTATTTTAAGAAAAAAAAATGTAAATAATGGATATTGTAATAAATAGTAAATAATATTATAAAGACGAAATATATGGATATTATATAATAGTTTGATGTACGAAACAGAAGATAGACAAGTTTAAGCTATTCAAAACATTGAAATGATACAGCGAAGCATCAAGCAGTTTGTGATGGTGAATCCGGTCCTTGGACGGGATCGGATGCGGATAAGATATATAAGTTTCAGGATGAGTTAGATATGACCCAGATAGACAGTCTCATGTAACTGAGTTTAAAACTCTATGGATTATGCACCAGAGAACGGATTGCCAGGGCTCGAACCCACACCTGAGCGACTGCTGTGCGGCAGTTTAAGACTTAAACCGCTCGGCCAAGCAGTCGCCTATTTCAGGGTGAGCTTATATCTTTAAAAATGTCAATAGTTCACAAGATACAAAGTCATTTCTTAATTGTGTATCTAGAGATAGAGCATTTTCAAATGCAGCCTAAATACTTATCATGATAAATTGACTATCGATGAAAATAATATGAAACCTTGAAAAGGCGCAAATTCAAGTCTACCTTTGCAATGACACTTAATTTCACTAAAAAAACCGATTTTATCATATGACTATCCTGGAGACAAAATTTTTGTTATTCTCTAAATAATATAGATATACTTTTTTCAGTACTCAGTCTTATGTCAAACATTAGAATGTTATTATATTTGGACTGTAAAACCGAAAAAGTTTAATTTTTTATACTTCCTGTGTAATTTTTATATGATTGCAATCATGATGATTTTAACTATCTCCGATGATAAAAGTTACCATCTACATAATAAAACGTATAATCATAATTGTAGGAATTAATATCCAATGATTGTGCTAATTATCATCGCCAGATAGTTGTATTTATCATCATAACTTTGGAAAAGTTAGTAACTATACTGGATAGTAGAAGCTGCACGGAAAGAAAATTGTACGAAAAATTACAATGGAAACATAGTAATTTTTAGTATAGAACATTGTAGTGCCGGACTAGAACTCAAACATTATAATTTATACGATGCAACATCGTAAATTTCTATCACTCAAATGAAAAAGAAGTTTAGTTCACCGAAAAAATAATTCCGTGTCACCGAGGAATCGAACCCGGTATTCTCACACAGACAGGCCCAAGGCTTACCCCCTTACGCCATCAGAAGGAATATCTATACTTTCTGTTCAGTCACATAATAAGACCCTCCATACAGTAGTTGGTCATCTTTCGGTGGTGGCGTCGCAAACTACTAGACTCTGTCTCTCTTTTATTAAAACATATAGTATGCGTCCTTATTCACTTGCTCCTACGGAAAAAAAATTTACTAAATAACATAGTAATTTTCAATAATTCAAATTGTATTCTGTAGACGGCAGCATCATAAAAATCAACATACTGAAAGTCTAGTCCTGGATTACGATGTTACCAATGTAATTTTTCATAGGATTTTTTTTCCGTGTGCAAAGTGGGGATGGTTACCGTTAACATAAAATTCTCTCCGTGTAGAAACCCTCGTCAAAAAATTTTAATCTACGCGTATTTATTGTATATTGTAACTGAGTCGGAAGTATAGCCCGCATGGAGAAATATATATGTCAAAAATATATGTCGCATATATAATATATATGCCGCATATATTTACGCAAAAAAAATATGTCAACATATATTTTTCACATCGATGCTGACATATATGCAGAGATACATGCTTATACCCGAGTCGAAATTTTTTTTGGCTTAAAATCCATTTCAACCTGAGATAGTCTGAGTCAGGGTGAAACAGAATGAAATAGGTTTTAAGGAATGAGGAACTGCATTGATACTAAACCCCGTTTCACTCTGGTAACGTCTACTTAAGTCCGTTTTCAGACGAGTTAGGTTGAAACGGAGTTTAAAAATTTTTAAATTAAAACCCCTCTAGACCCTGGTTATCCTTGACCTACATTTATTAATATTTTGACCTATATTTTTTTCTACGAATTTCTTCAATATCATACAATAATTATAAATGTTGCCATACATTCAATTAAAAACTAAAACAATCACATATTTTACAATATTACTAATAACTAATATTGCCATATCACTCATTGTTCCTGTATTTATTTGAATGTACGATTTCATTTATAATTTTTTCGTATTATTGAAAAAATTCATACAAAAAATATAAGTCAATTCCCAAATTCAATAGAAATCTATGCAAATATAAATAAATGTAAATATTTTTTTATTAAATATTTCCAACAAAAGTATTTTTTTATTTATTTTTTTTTTATTAAACCAAACGAGTAAATATGAATATGATTGTTTATTTATTATTTGAAATTAAAAATGTCAGAAACAAATACAAATAAAATCATTACAGTAGGTAGTACTTTTTAAGTAGTCATACAGATAAAATAAGATTAAGCAGGTTATAATAATATAAAAAATAATGAAAATAGTGAAAAAGTATTTTTAAAAATTTGTCAGTTACGTAAAGACATAAATTAGTATTTAATACATTCATAAATAAAACAAAACATCAATAATTTTTGTTGGTGACTTTAAAGAATAAAACTTGAAATCATGAATTTTTAATTTTTTTAAAGATTGAGGTATGAAGGGTTTTCCTCCTCATAGTCGTCATGAAGAATATTCATTGATTGTTGGAAGACATTGTCATTTATTAAATTAATTGAATACTCACGACTTGCTGATGAATAATTTAAATTCCAATTGACATTATCATTAAACTGACCCGGAACATTAACATTGAAAGTTGACATGTCTAATGGGTGTAAATTTACATCATTTTCGTGAAGAAACTCATCCTCTTTTTCAGGAAAATTATAATTTGTCTTGGGTTCACAGCTGTCCGACTCGGAATGTTTAGTGATGGTTACCTTATTTCCTTGTGGTTTTATTTTTCCAGTTGACTGTCTTTTATTTCCTATGAATTTATTAATGTAATTAACAAATTCAGTCTCCGAAATCGTTTCTTTTGTTCTCGATTGGGCCCAGCCTGTACAAAATAGAATTGTTAATTCAATATTGTCATTAAATTACATTTTATTGCACGACTCTTAATACGGAGCATAATTAATTTCTTCATCATCGGAAAGAGAATTTAACAGACATTAATTCTGTTACCTTTGAACACTGACCTGATATATTAAGATACAAAAAAAATATTAAATTATTAAAAAAAGTTTTCTTACCAAGCAGTAACAAAAATTTCTTTAATTCGCGAATACGAAAACTCAAGAAAAATGTAATTTTTTGAGTTACGTTTTTCAAAGATCATTATGGTGATGATAAATACGAGGAATTTAAATTGCTCTCAAACTTGGTCTCGTTTAATTGTAAATAATAAGAAAAAAACTCAACGAAAATTGTATATCCAGCTATGTTTATATTGTTGTACAAATTGTTAATAAAAAAAAAAAAATCTTTAAAGAACCAATGATAAGAAAAAAGAATTTTTTTTTTAGCGATCAAATAAACATTAATCATTATGAGCCGTGTATTTTTGAATTTTACAAATTTTTAATAAATAGTTACTCACCCAGAATCGCCCTAAATACCTGTGGGTCTATTCCAACATTTTTGTTCAACCGAGTGCCTTTTGCAGAAAAATTAGTGATTTCTGACTGATATATTTCTAGTAGTGCCTCTTTCACCAGTGCCTTCCAATCTGATATATCCGGAGATATGGAGGATTTTCTTTCGATATAAGAAATCACGTTTTTTGGAAAATAGATGTTGTAACTTTCCCAGATTTTAGCCTGTCAAATTATTGAATAAAATAAATAATTGTGTTTAATTTTACATACCCTCAGAAAACATGCAATTTAATCATAAGGTCGTTTGTTAGATGTATAATAAAACATAAAGTGAAGCTTACCTTACTCAGACCAGGTTCCAGGAGATGATGCACTGACTAGAAAAAGAAGAAAATGAAAACGAGAAATCAAAAACAAAGTTTCCAAATATTACCTTATCTCGGGATTCAGAATCACCCTGCCAGGTAATATTCTTCTTTAGAGCAATCACAATTTTTTTGAAAAATTTGAGATTTTCTTCAGAAACTATAAAAAAAAAATACCCGTTACAAATTAATAAAATTTCATTTAAAAAAGCATCCTTACTTTCATCAGGAGCAACGGCGGTTTCTCTTGTTCTTTTCTTCCAAGCTATGTTATTAATTACTGTCGTGTAATTTTATCTAGTTATTTTTTCGGTGGCGAACTATTTCCTACTTTGTCGACAGAATTATTAATGATATAAGTAATTCTGTCTTGAAGTAAGAATACTCCAGAACCGGTCAATATTTGAACCTGTAAATTAATAATAAATTAAATTCACTTCAACAATTATTAAAAACAATTTTAGTAAATTAAAAAATAAAAGGATATCTTTTTCGATAAATTTAATATAAAGATATGTTTAATAAAACCTTGTTATATCCAGGCGCAGAAAAATCATTTGGTATCTGTAAAACGTATTTTTGTCATTAGTTATAAAAATAGTGATTATTTTTTTGTATTGAAAAAAATTACATAATGCAATTTCAAATAAAAACATTGAATTCAAGAGATAAGTATGTTATCATTGTTATCATGTTATCATGTTATCATTACATACTAACTTTTACTACTATGAATTAAATTTTTTATTAATAATTATTAAACTCTAACATAGAAACAATATTAAAGACAAATTTTTAATGCAGTAGTATTACAATATAAAATAATATTGGTTTGAAATTGTATTATTGCTTATTTAGAAACCATTTTTTTCCATCTTAATTAATAAATTATTACCTGAGTAGTTACACATAACTTGGCATTATTTTTACTTTGGTGCTTATGTGCTTCTTTAAGTCCAGCGTAAACTTTAAGAAAACTCCGGACATTATCTTTAGTAACTAAAAAAATCAAAGAAAATCCGTGCAAAAAATTACATTCAACTTGAGTTAATTATTATTATAAAAAATAATTTACAATCATTAGGCATAAATGTATGCAGTGCTCCAATACTAATATCATGCGCCTCAATATCTTCAATTCTCTTCACTTCGATTCCATCATTCATAATTGTTTCTCCAGAAAAAGTTAGTGCTGCGTCAGTTATATTTTCTTGTGTAGATTGTACACCAGTTGTTTCTTCAAGAAGAGATTGTTCATCAGTTATTTTTTCAGGAGTAGCTGGTGTACCAGATTTTTCAATTGTTGAATTATTATCAGCAGTTGAAGTTGAAAATACAGTTTCATTGGCTTTTGAAAAATCAAGTGGTTCTATAGTTGACACGTCATAGTTTATTTTAGAATAGTCAATCAACTGAAATTCCCGATTGTTCGAAGAAGAGCTCACTTTGCTTTGGGTATTGTGTAATGATTGAGACTCATCCAAAATCATAGAATTACCAATCACTTTAACGTTTGTAACAACCGGACCAGCACTTACTTTCGAAACTGGCAATTTGGATGATTTTATGTTTGACTGAAGACTTCCAAACAAAGATGGAGTAGTTGATAATTCATCTTCAAGACTATTTATTCTTTGAACTTTAGATTTTTTTATATTTTTATTATCTTCAGTATTTTTTCTTTTAAGCTCTAGTACTTCTTTTGAGAATAATTTATCGTTAAAGTTACGAATATTGCCTTTATCATCGAGTAATAGATTATTTAACTTCTCATAATTAGCTGTAAAAAAAATCAAATTATTAATATGAGCATTGGTTACGAGAAAAAAAAATCCAAAAAAAAAAATCCAAAAAAAATTCAAAAAAAAAATTTCAACAAAAAAATAGGAAATATAAATTTTCTAATTAAAAAATTTCATGGCACAAAATTATAATTACAGAAAATATTTAAAATCCGACGCAAATTTCATAAAAATTCATTTGATATTTTAGAGGTTAGAAATATCAACACCTAAATTTTGTAACAAAAATTAATTTAAAAAGAACATAACTTACTGTCAAATGCAATAATTTTTGCATCATGTAATTCTACTTTTTTTGTTTGGAAAGTTTCCCACTTCAATTTTACTATCGAACCGATTGTACGGTTTTTACGGGGTAACTTGGATGCTGGTATTATGTCTTTACTTCCTTCTTCAACCCACCATATCAAAGTGAAAGATTTTTTAGACACATTATTTTCGCCAGTACGTTTTTTGGGGGGCATTTTTAATAAATTTAATTATGAATAATTTATATTTATATTATAATTTATAATAAAATATAAAATCTGAATATAAACGTAAGATGATGAGCGTCACCAACGATTGCTGACAGAAAAATTGACGCCATATTTGCCTAACAAATACTATATATTTTATGGTAAATAAATATCGAGAGTTATCGGCTATCGATGTTTCGGTAGATAATGCAGTGTTGCGCCGGCGCATACAGCAAATTTTTCTTATGCTGTCATGGCCGAACAGAATCTTGTTTATATTAATAATTAATATACAACTGTGTTGTTGAGTAATTAATTTACTAAATTAAAAATTTACAAAAACTTAAATCATTTCACGATGAATAATCGAGTCCCAATCCCGCGAAAATCTTTCTACCAACTTACAGCAAAACAAAAACAGAGAAATTAACAGTTGATGATCAATAATGGTCAGCAGGAAAATTTAAGGTTAAATATAAATCCGCCAAGAGTAGAAATGTTAATGCAGATAAGAATATTTATATTAGTACATTAATAAATCAATTATTAACAAAGCAATTTCTATATCAGATAACTGGAATTCTAGCAATCATTCATTTATTTTTTTAATAAAAAAAAAAAATCCTAAACAATATAAGTAAATTTGAAATAAAAAAAATTCACACTTACAAAAATAAAAGTATTTTTATCTCAATTATTCCGGAATTCTACTTTTTCAATTGTTAATTTATTTGTTTATCTTTCGAAAATTTTTTATGACATTAAAGTCAGCAGTCACTTGACCATTTTTTAATTTTTTTTAATAAATAAATTTGCTCCAAAAAATTATTTCTAAAAAATTTGATTTTTTATTTCGGTAATCTTCTAAATGTCAATTTTTTTTCTCATTTTCTTTGACTTAATTTATTTATTAAAAAAATTCTTAAAATTATAAAATATCTGCTAAATTAATTTTCATAAATTTTTTTGTCTTTTCTATTCACTCTATCGTGAAGTTAAAAAAAAATTCGGAGTGTAGACAAATTCTAAAAATATATATGTAAATAAACTTTCATTTACGATAACTAAAATTGTCGTTAACTTTTTTTACAATAACATTTATGTGAAACTTGATCTCTCAATATAAACGAAAGGCATCAGTTTAAAAGAAAATAAAATTAATCAACTATCTAAACCAATTCTCTTTAAGTACAAATAATAATTAAAAATAATAAAAATATAATGAAAATAATAATAATTAATTAATAATAATAAATAATAAAAAATATAAAAAAATAATTACCTGTACTATAAAGATTTTTTAGTCATTTACAAATTTGATTGTTAGTTAAGAAGAAGCTTGTAAAGAGTCTATCAAAAGAGTTTTATAACATTTGGTAAGATTTGTGGAATTCGAAAAAATACTTAAAAATTTGATGCCTAAACTATTATCATTAGATAAAAAATCTCAATAGTACAATGAGTGAAATAATAAATAGTAAAATAAAAAACCCATTTTGCTAAGTTCTTATATTAAGATTTACTTCACATTTATATTGGACATAAAAATAATTTTCATTTGTGTATATTTTCTTATGAATATTGTATTTTTTCAGAATGAATTTGTTGAACGCATGGATGATGAAGAACAAGATAATTTATTTGAAGAAGAAAGAGTTGAAGATATGGAAGAAAGACTTCATGAACCGGAAAAAGATGGAATGAACGTATGGCAAAGCATAGATAATTAATGAAAATGAAAGAGAAGAGCAAGCAGAAGAAGAGGAACCAGAAGAACATGAAGAACCACTAGAACAAGAAGAACGTGCAGAACAAGAGGAAGAAGCAAGAGTCTTCGACAACGATGACGAAGATGATGAGGATGATGAGGATGATGATGAAGATGATAATAATATAAACAATAATCGTCGTAATGTAGAACATGACTACGATCCACCACTGTATACAAACTCTCCATTAACTTTGAGTCAAAGTATGTTGTTGATTTTGACTGTGTTTCTTAGTCATAATATTTCTCAATCATGCTTATCAGATATTATTACAATTATTAATATGCATTGTATAGGAGAAAACTTACGGCGTAATATTTTGTATAAATTTAAAAAATTTTTTATGTTAAAAAATAATCGAGCACAAACAGTGATAAAACATTATTATTGTTCACTGTGTTTGAATAATTTGATTTCTTCTCGTGATGCATGTGCTGATTGTCAAGGAATGAAAGGTTATAAAACTTTGTATTTCATCGAACTTTCGATCATTGAACAATTGGCGGAGCTTCTAAAACGGCCTAATTTTTACAATAATTTACAATTACGCTTTCAAAGAAATGAACTCCAACCTAATACAATAAGTGATATCTACGATGGAAACTTATACAAAGAATGGACAACTGGTGAATTTTTGGCTAATCCAAATAATTTGTCATTCATGTGGTATACAGACGGTGTACCAGTGTTTAAGTCTTCAGGTGTTAGCATATGTCCACTTTATTTAACAATCAACGAGTTACCATACAAAGAAAGAATGAAGAAGGAAAATATGATACTAGCTGAGTTATCATTTGGAAAAGTGAAACCAAACATGAACAGTTTTGTTTTCAAATTACGTTCACAGTTTGAAACACTCGCGAACGGCCATCAATTTATGCTACCTGATGATCAAATAATTGATGTCAAAGCCATTTTATTGATAGGAACATGTGATATGGTCACTAAATGCCAGATGTTAAATATTATTCAGTTTAATGGAGAGTTTGGTTGTCCTGTCTGTAAGGTACCAGGTGAATCTTTTTAATTAGAGTCTGGTGGAATGACGCATGTATATCCTTACACCATGGATTTACCTCTCCGAACATCTCAAGAAGCTGAAGAATATGGAAGAATAGCATTGGAATCGGGTATACCAGTGTGATGGGCGTAAAAGGGCCGTGTGCACTATCGAAGTTTATGCCAGATTTTATTGTTGGGACAGCAATCGACCGAATGTATTGCATAGATGGTGGAGTTGTTAAGAAGCTATTGACACTTTGGTTCGATAGTACTTACAGTGCTTTTCCTTTCTCCTTATATCACGTAAAAGATATAATTAACGAGCGTATTTTGGCTATTAAGCCACCCAAATTCATTCATCGTATGCCTCCCCCCACAGAAAAAGTATATATTCTGGAATATATTCTGAAATATATTCCAGAATATATCCGAGAATATATTCCGAATATACCCCGTTTTGCCCGAGGAATATATTCCGGAATATATGGGCATGCACTCACTTGTATTCCGTTTTACTCAAAATTTTTCTCTGGTCTATAGTCTGGTCTGTCGTCAGATCTATAGTCTGATCCATCGTATATATACTGAATATATTCAGGTATATATAATTTTGAAATATATTCCTTGGGCAAAACGGGGTATATCCGGAATATATTTAGAATATATTCTCGAATATATTCTAGAATAGATTTCAGAATATATTCCAGAATTTTGAAACTGTTCAGGTCTTGTAATTAAATATTGTAGGGAGTAATCAGGTGAAAAGATCAAAGTAATCCGTTTTAACTATTTATTTTCATAATGCAACGTTTCGTTGGTTTTATTCCAACATCTTCAGGCATCTTGAAAAGTCTGTCAAAACATTGTCAACACTCTGATCATTACATAACAGATTCATGTATAAATTCTTTTATTTAAATATCAATCTTCCAAACTTAGTCATACCATCGATAACTTGCAGAAATCCAAATTTACAATTAAGAAAGATTATTGAAACTATTAATAAGTAAACAATTATTAATAAACAACTAACAACAACCTCCTCTCACGGAAGATTGATATTTAAATAAAAGAATTTATACATGAATCTGTTATGTAATGATCAGAGTGTTGACAATGTTTTGACAGACTTTTCAAGATGCCTGAAGATGTTGGAATAAAACCAACGAAACGTTGCATTATGAAAATAAATAGTTAAAACGGATTACTTTGGTCTTTTCACCTGATTACTCCCTACAATATATTCCAGAATATATACTAGAATATATACTTTTTCCGTGGGGGTCGTTCGACAGAAGAGCTTACTCACTGGAAAGCTTCGGAACTGAAAGCATGGTTTTTTTATTATTCAGTTCCCGTATTGCATGAAGTAATGAGAAATGATTTTTTTAATCATTTATTATTATTGGTTTGCGGCATATCATTTTTAAGTGCAGATTCTATCTCTGAAAACATGCTGGAGCTTGCTCGAATTTTTCTTCACAAATTCGTTAGACAATTCCAAGAACTGTACGGACAGCAATTCTGCTCGATTAATATACATCTAGTACAGCATCTTCATGAATGTGTCCAAAACTTAGGACCTTTATGGGGATATCAATGCTATCAATATGAAGATTTGAATGGACGAATTTTGGCAATTATTAATGGAACAACCCATATCGATTCACAGATCGTTACTGCTCATTTTCAGTTACTCAAAATGGAGAAATATAGAAATCAACTCCCGGATGGTGATGTTCGTGACTTTTGTTTTGGTCAAAAGAAAAAATTAAAAATAAACGAACGAATATTGAATAATTGTTATAGTGTCGGAGCTTATGAAACGATTATTCATACTGATTTGCCTGATTTTGTGCAAGAAGCAATAAGATTTTTATTACCAGCACGACGCATTCGCAAATATTTACGATTATTGAAAAATAGTAAAGTCTACGTTTCAAAGGAATATTCAAGAAGTCTAAAAACTGAATCTTCATATGTTACTTATCAAAACAATGATGGTACCATGCATTATGGGTCCATTTTTTGTTTTATTTAAATAATTAATTGTGAGTGTGAACCTATTAATGATTGCATCTGCAATAACTTACACTATGCGATTGTCAAAAAAATCAGACTTGTTGATCATTTTCAAGTAAATAGTGATAGTGACATTAATTGTACTCTTCCTTACCTTCACAGATGTGAAGAATCAGATGATTACATCACTATCCCTGTTTCTTCTTTAGAACATGTTTGTTTCTATATTTTAGTTAACAATTATATTTATTTAAGTCAGCCAATAAATGAAAAAGAGTTGGAGTAAAAATTTTTTCATTGTTTTATTTTTTTGCCTGTTTGTCAAGCTTAGCAAAATAAAAATTTCTAAGTTTTAAACTCTGTCTCAACCTGGACGGTCTATAAACCTGTAATAATCACACCAAACCCTAGCTCAACCTGATTTTGGACGTATCAGGTTGAAACGGAGTTTAAGAATCCAAACTAAATTTCGCTCCACCCTGACTCCAGGCAAGTTAGGTTGAAACAAAGACTTAATATTCAGATTAAACTCCAGTTCACTCTACTTCACCCTTATTTCAGACTAGTTAGGCTGAGACTGGTTTTTAAATCAAAGCGGCAAACGTCCAGATCAAAGGAATCAGTGTCTACAAGGATCAGCTCGGGTTTTAAAATTTCGACTCGGGTACATATATGTAGACATATATGTAAGCATACACTGAAAAAAAAATTTCCAAGTTTGAGAATTTTTTTACTCAAATCAAGAAAGTTACATTTTTCAAAATTATTTTCTTGATTCAAGTTAAATTTTTTTCTGTGTATCTCTAGACACTTATATGCGCACATATATGCACGCATATATGTGAACATATATATACGCATATATGTGAACATATATGCGGACATATATTTAGCGCAAAAAAAATATATGTGAAAATATATATTTGCATATATTTTTCGAATATATATTTTTCCATGCGGGAGAAGCTGTTAAATAATTAAATACCGTCAAATAAAAGCCGTCAAAACTTAAGTTCCATTCAAATTTACATTAGATACAAATTTTTCATCTTTATGTGGTGTAACTTTAGAATTACCTGAGTTGGCATCACCAGTGTTACAGTTTTTGTATCACCTGATGCGATTTTTAGATCACTTTTATTCCCGTGTGTGAACAGTGTATTTACCACAATATTAAAATCTTTCTTTTCTACTTACACTCAAGAAAAAAAGTCTTGCATGTACCAGTTTAATTTGAAGACAGAGATTTGTGTAGCGAATATCGTTCATATTCTGTAATCTAACCCTAATATTTAATACAAAATATTTGCCACGATCATATTTTATTCCATAATACGTTGACAAGAAATCGTTTTTTAACACAAATGATAAAAATTATCATCATCTATTCTTTCTGGAATGTACTTTTAATTAATAATTTAGGTTACCTAACTTTTCTAAAAAGCTACAATCAAAAACCATTAAGAAATCACAAAAAATAAGCGCTTTCTGTGCGAAATGCTTAGTGGTTAAATGATTCAGAACGATAATGAATAGAATGATACAGCAAAAGCAATTCAGAGTATGCGGAAGAAATTGGATGTAAGAACAAAAAAATATCTTCGAAGAACTTTAAATTCTTTTGAGAAGAGCGTCCCATAAGAGGCGTATCTTAATCTTGATCCGCCCATTATTTTCTTCAGGTAGCACATGATTTCTTGATTGATTTTCTATAAAATCTATCAATGATCTGAAATTATAAAATGTAAATGAAAATCAAAACGACCGTCAAATGATGATCTTTTTCGAAAACTAATTTTTATCTATTCAAAATCATTGTATTTATCTATAAAATCCTCATTGAGAATGAAATTTTATGGAGAATACAAACGTAACCCTGTATTCAAGTGCATTAAGAAAACACACACGCCGAGAGAGGAATTTTTATCTTAATGCATTGTAACTACTTCTTATTGTACACTTAAAAATGTCTCAGTTATCTGTGTTAAATCATAACCTGTAATTATTTGTCACGTACTTTGATTAAAATCACAATGTTTTGAAAAATAGTGAAGTATTCGTATGAGCTCATAAAAATTTCAGAAGAATTGAAGAAATAAGGATAAAATGATGCAGATTAAAATTTTCTTACAACATGAAAACAAGGAGGGCTAAAAGATAGGCCGTCCAGAAGAGGCGGAGCAAGAGCTAATCGTTGGAGGAGTCATCTTCGCTGTTGCACTAGTGGAGGGATGGGACTCACTGGAGTTTGTCTCTTCCGTAGTGGCAAGCAGTCGCTAGCTAAAGCTAATAGTTGACTGTCATACAGTTATACTTATTATCAAAATTAAATGAATCATCTTTTGAAACAATTGACAAAGTGCTATTTGATAAGTTTCATTTAGATTGATTTCTATTTTATGTAAAATAAATTAATAAGCTTGATAACTCTCATAATTTCATACACAAATATTTATCTGTTTAACATTGATGAAGTCTTCAGTATTTAAATTGAAATTTCACAGGTGAAGATGTTTTTTCTGCCTTTGCTATACATTATTATAGAGAAATTACCCGGCTTGCACTGAGCCTCAAAAATTCAAAGGGAGATTTCGACACTTTTTCTGAATACTACTATATTACCTGAAGAGAAGGGATGAGCTAGCTCCAAGATCAAGTCTCGGTATATTTGAAAGAACCAGTAGTCGTACAAAAGTATCGGACCCCAAAAGTATCTGTTAAAACTTGAGTTTTGAAAAGTTGAAAACTGCATCATGACATTATTTATCTCAAAGATTTGTCTATTTTAGTGATTAGGTGCTCGAAAGTATAATTACATACTTAACATTTAAAGTATTTTTGTAGTGAATGTATTAAAAAAGCCATTTAATTGAATAATAATTTTAATTGAATTTAAAATGTTTTGTATTAATTTTCTAGTTGTTGTGTTTTAACTTATAAATCGTAGTGGAACTTGACAGAGTGAAATAATTAGTACTTAGTGAAAAACTAATTTGAACAATACTTGGATTATTAAAAAAAATAAATACAAGTAGCAAACATGAACTTGTGCATCATTGTTGGAGTAGTTTTAGTTATAGTTTCTACTACATATGCTGAAAATAATAGAAATAAAAACAGAGGCAGAGGATCCATGTGGTGGTATGTAAATAACGAATAATAAGTTTTGAACACATTCTGATTAGACCGTAACAATTCTACGAATTTATTTTTTTCAAAAATCACCTAATATCGATTCTAAATAAGTTAAACGTTTTTTGAAATCTCTCTCATCATCAATTGTAAAAATAAAGCAATCCAATAGTCTGATTTTTCTCTATAAAAGTGTATAAATAACGTACTTAGACATACAAATTAAAACGAGCACGAAACATCGGCTATAATTTATTTGATGATTAACGAACAAGTCTATGAGTAAAACTTCTTTGGATTATGATGTGAATGATTAGAACTCAATTATATAATAACTTAATTTTTTAATCTATATTTTATCAATGTTTCTTTTTTATCGCTAAGTTTATGATTGAAAATTAAACTAATTAAAGTATCAATTTCAAATTGTAATTATAATATTAAGATTTAGTGAATTTTAAATGCATTTATAACTACGAGTACTATATAACTATGTCAGTATAAAAGTAGAGACAATTTTCAATTATTTTTGAATGAGTTCAACAAATTTTGATTGCGCATGTATAGGATTTATACAATCAATATTTTACAAGCAAACTCATGTTAATATCAATTGATTATTTCAATGTAATTAATATTTTCTGTAAAATAGAGAATATATTATATATATATATATATATATACGCTATTTACGTCTCCAGGGGAGATTAAATTCTTCGGAGTATCTTCTCACGTGCCACACACCGCTTCTTTGATACCTTAAGCAGAGAATTCCTCTTTTGGTTAAGCTTGAATGAATAATTAATTAATTACAGAATATACTAAGAACAACGACGAATAGCATACTATGTAGACTGAAAAATTCCCACGACTATTTGTTTGCTTATATTATCATTCATTCTTCTGTGATCGATTGTTATAGAGCTATAAATGATATTTGTATTAATCTATAGATATTTCAGTAATAAACTATCATACCAATATCTAATCATTACTTCAATTGAATCCATATTATCAATAATGTAGAAAATAAAACATGTTCTATATTCTCCTTATTTATTTTTAGGGGTATTGCTAAAGCAGGTGAACCAAATAATCTCTTACCAATGTCTCCTTCTTCTTTACATATGGATCCGACAGTATATGCCACACTTCGAAGAAAACAAAGACGTTTAGCTCGAGAAAACCCAGGAGTTCTTATGGCCATAGCTCGAGGTGCAAATCATGCTATATTAGAATGTCAACATCAGTTTAGAAATCGCAGGTGGAACTGTTCAACCAAGAACTTTTTAAGAGGAAAAAATCTTTTTGGAAAAATTGTTGATAAAGGTAAGAATCTCTGTAAACTATTCCACACGGGAAAAAGAAACCGTCTTGTGGAGTAAAAAAACTCACTATTAGAAACATTGAAATCTTTATGAAAACTCATTGTAAATCAAGAAAGGGTACCCGTATGCGGGTTTGTTTTTGTGTGTAAACCTATAACAATTCTTGCACGGATTAACCAATCGACTCACAGCTTACTACATGACACAATACTATTTAACTGGATTTTTAAAACGTTTTAATTAAAACTTTCAATTATATTCTGAAAAATTTTATGAATTAAAATAAAAATAAAATTTTTCATCAATATCTATCAAATGACAATTTCGTTTGAAATAAAAGTCAAGTGGGTACTCTCCTTTAAAAAGTGCATTTAATGTGATAAACTGAAATGAAATTAATGAATTCTCTCAAGAAAATCCAATTGATAATATTGTACGTAAATACATTGTTTGTTAAAACTTGTTTTTTGAAGTAAATTCGAATTTGTCAATAAATTTATTTTTGATCTATAATCGCTTTTTATTGAAAAGAACTTAGTTGAATGATACTACTTTTATTTAAATCAATTGAGTCGTTTTGGAGTTACTGTTGTCGGAAAAAATTGAAATAAGGTCTTTCTTTTTGTTATATCTTGAGATTCAAAGTTTTAAAACGACACAAAAATAGAGATGAACTCGACAAGTATTTAAAAAGATACCTATCTCTATATCGCTAATCTCTTCAACGACACCTGCATTTCCGAACCCTAAAAACTCAATAATAGTGTAGATATATAGTTATACCATCGAACGCTTTAAGTGAGAATTTAAAGATGATCCAGAAGGGCCAACCGTTTTCGAGGTTCTCTTATTTGAGAAAATAAGTAAGATTACTTCAGTTAAGATTTCTTCAGCTTAATTTTTTCAAATTATTTAAAAAAAAACTTTTTAAGCAAATTGTATTAATTCAATCATAAAAAAAATTATCTTAATAGAAAGAAAGTATCAAAAAAATTCGATTATTTTTACTTAAAAAAAAAAGTTTCTAATTAAAAAGTATCTTTCCGCACAGAAAAATATATATATGAAAAATATATATATGAAAAATATAAATGAAAAAATATATTTTGACTTGTATTTTTAGCGCTAAACATATACTTATATACATTTTAGAATATGTGATGAAATATATGATCGCATTTATAAGTATATATGTTCATATGTATGCTTACATAAAATTCAGAATATATACGCACTTACATGTCTACGGATTGACATTCATACATGCATATGTTTCAGCGAATATATGTCGACTTTTTAACTTCCCGCTAAAAAAATCTTAGATTTTAAAAAATCGGGAAGTTATTGGTTTTACCCCGTTTTACAAAAATCGAGTTTTCATCAGATCTCGTTGAGGGTCACAGGAAGCTTCCCTGACTATCCCCGCGAAGGTGTCACTAAAAGTCTGTATGTATGTGTGTGTGTGTGTATGTAAGTATGTAAACCTCTCATAACTTTTGAATGGCTCGACCGATTGGATCGCGGTTGACGCCATTCAAAAGGGCTTGTCCAAACTTAGATTATGGATACAATTTGAATCGATTAAGATCGATAGATTTCGAAAAATCTAAAAAAAAAGTAAAAAAAAATTTTTTCAAAAGTGGTTTTTTTGGAATAACTTTCGAACGGCTTTATCGATCAACTTCAAAAACTAATCAGCTCTTAATCTTAAAAAACCACGTCGATCGCCGCTAATCCGGTCAAAATCGAAAAAGTGTTTTTTCGGAATTACTCCGAAATTTCTTATTTGATCAATTTAAACTTAAAGATTTTTCATAAGGCTTAAAAAACTGCGTCGAATGCCGCCAACCGCGTGAAAATCGGTTCATTCATTCAAAAGTTATTGCGGTTTGAAAACTCAAAAAATAGTGTTTTATCAACCTTTTATCAAACTTTTGAGCTTGAAGAGTTCAAAAGCCATAGAAAAGTTATCTTTTTGAGCTCAGAGAGCTTAAAAACGTCGTAAATGCAATATTAAGCACCCAGGTATGGAATTAGCGGGAAGTTGCAGGGATGGCCTTCAGGGTCAACCGTTTTCCTAATTTTTTTTGTAAAGATATGCGTCATATATTTGTGTATATTCAACATTTTTTTAAGATATTCGAAGAACAATAAAATTTTTGTAAATAATTACTCTGATTCGAGATTTTTTTTCTCTTGATGTAGACGTTTTGTTTTTGCTCTGTCAAGTTATCATTATTCATAAATCGCAATAATTCGATTTATTAATCTTATGAAATAATTAATGAGTAATCATAATTTTAATAGTAATAATCAATTTAATTGTGACACCTAATCTCTATCATTAATTTTCTTACTGTTTGGTTTAAACCATAAATTGAGAAAACCATTATTGAGATTTCAATTGTTTGTCATTTTCAAAAATTTTATGTGGCAGTTAATTATGTGTTATATGAATAAATTTTTATGAAACTATCCTCTAGATAGCAACACGCGTATGAATATAGTAGCAATATCGTACCGTTCTTCGCTTAAAATTTTTTTTTTCAGTGTATGTTTTTCAGTGTTCTTCGATTGAAACTGGCCAACTTTTACTGTTTTTATCGCAAAAAAATTAATATTTTTGCTCGACGGGCAGAAAGCGTCAACTTTCGGCCCGCTGCGCTAAACGAAGTTGCCCCTTTCTGCCTTCGTCGAGCAAAAAAATAGTATACACTCCACGGGAAGTAAATAAGAAAGCCTCAGACCACATGTTTGTTGACCTCGGCTTCGCCTCGGCCAACAATTACATGTGATCTGAGACATTTCTTACTTTACTTCCCTAGGTGTGTAATATACTATTTTATTAGCCAAACTTTTTTTCCGATAATAATAGTTAATAGGTTGGAATGAATATTCGAGTTTTAATTTAATGATTTAATAAAAAAAAAAAAAAACTATCATCTGTCGTATATTGGGTCAAAATTATTGACCTTCAAATTATAACGAGAAGAAAATTGATAATTTGAGTATAAAATCACGAAAAAAAAATCAATATTATTTTTATCGAAAGAAAAATATGGGAAGTGTTTGTATGATGTGCATAAAATTTTCATATCATATTGTAGGAACAATCACTAGATTATATTAATAATACTCAAAATATCTGGAAAAATCTCTTATAATTGTAAGATTACACCCTCTTTGTACCTTCAATTAGTTTTCATTATACAGTGTAAACTCTATATAACGTCATGCACACGATTTAATGACAAACTCCCTAAAGCGTCGAAATCACTTGGCTTTGGTTAGTTTAGCTTATTTTCCATACAATGATGTACTCTATATAGCATTGCACCCACTCTCAGTAACGACCACAATTAAGTTGTGAAAAGTACCTTAAGTTGCCAAAATTGAACCTCATATTGAACCTCGAACCAACCTAGAATTGAACCTTATAAACTATTGGAATGATTTCTTGATATTATTACCATAATAATAGGGAAAATATTTTTAAAACAATATGCATACCATTCTTATAATATTATACAGTAAAAAACTTTGCGTCATTGCGTCGAAAAAAAATTTTTGTTAAATATTTAACTATTTATAACTAAATATTTTGATATTTTTACTGTGTATAAGAGGCATTCCTATAATAATATGGAAATAATTTCAACAATATTATAGGAACTATTCTCACAAGGTTATGGAAATTTTTTCCATACCGTTATAAGAATACGAATATTTAATTACCCATAGATGAATTGACATTAATTATATTAAAATCAAAACAAAGCAGACCTTTTCGAAGAATCAGATCTTTTTAAATCAATCGGAAAAATTCTTGAACCAAGAAATTTTTTTTGGCTTCCGAAAACTTTCCTTGGTTTAAGAATGTTTTTGTTTAATTTAAAGAAATCTAATTTCTTGAAGTGATGCTCTTGGCTTAAGGTTTTCTCTTTTGAATCAAGCAAATTCTTATTTTTCAGTATTTAAAAGTGATAAAATATCTTCTTAAATATGCAGCTCTATCGACAATATCGTTTTTCAAAAAAGAAAAAAATTCTATCGACTTTATTCATATCTTCCATCACACTTATGTATTATCTTGAATT
The DNA here is from genome assembly GCA_905319865.3 of Cotesia congregata. Lineage (NCBI taxonomy): Eukaryota > Metazoa > Arthropoda > Insecta > Hymenoptera > Braconidae > Cotesia > Cotesia congregata. Next base: position 15,826,907 of record CAJNRD030001118.1, read on the forward strand.
TGATTAATTATTAAAAATAAATAGGCAATCGTAGAACAATTGCAAATTTTATACGTGGTGAGGAAAAATTTTTCACTAATGTACCAATTTTCTGAACGTTAGAAAGTATTTACACAACTAAAAATTATTCAGCTTGAAGTTAAATTTTCTTGAGCAAAGTAATTTTCTTGAGAAAAATTTTCTTTTTTCCTAAACAACTAAGATCATTCTTAAAATTTTCTTGATTGAAATTAAATCTGCTTGTAACAAATATAATGGTGTAGAAAGGTTTTCAACAACATTACGGGAAAAATTAGTACAATGCATTGAAAAATTTCTTATAAATTTCTGACTGTGTAGAATCTAAATAAAAAAAATTAGGAAAACGGTTCACCCTAAAGGCCACCCCTACAACTTCCCGCTAATTCCATACTTGGAAAATACAATTTATGTGTTATTTTGAGCTCTTCGAGCTCAAAGAGATAGCTTTTCTATGCATTTGAGCTCTTCCAGTTCAAAAGTCTGATAGAAGTTTGATAAAATACTATATAGCAATGGCTAGCTAACACTTTCCTGCTACAGCCAAAATGACCAAATTATCTGATAGTAACGGCCTAATGTAAGCGTCGCTACTCAAACTAATCCGATGTTTATAAACTAATTGTCTCTTCTCTTAAAGCATTTTTATTAATTTGTACATTTAAAAGCTCAATGTTGTTGTTTTCTTGTTCCTAAACTTCTAAAATCATCAAAATGCTTCTTTCAGTCATATCGAACATAGATAAGTAAAGTTCTTAGCTAAGTATGAAATTAGTGCGCTATACTAAGCATCTTAATCAATAAACAAATCAATCCAATTTATCATTGCATAGAGTTATACATGAAACTTATAAAATTTATGATCATGAATATTAAATAATTTACCGACAAAACATCCAAAACATTAAATTGAAATGAAAATTATATTAAGTATGTGTATTCTACACGATTTGTAAAACAATAAAACAAATGTCTATAATAAGTGTACGGGTGTATATTTGTAAATCAATTCTCACACGTACTAACATGAACGGATAAAAAAATTTATTTGAACCAAGAAATTACAACGGAAGGTTGAAATCATCGGAGACAAAGGAAAAATTGTCTTGAATGAAGAATAAAGGTTCTCTAGTACTTGAGTGCTTCATGAAAATAATGTTTTCACAAATTTTGGCTGAGGAATCATCCTTACAATCAGTTGTTTTGAGGGTTTACCGATTATAATATGCTTAACGAGCCAAAAGATCATAAACATACGCCATGAATAGCACGGACAATAACTTTTAATAAAGTAATTAATATGTGCTTCGCACGATTACTTACGACACAACTCAATTAATCTTAATCTTCCAATGTAGTGTATTTTTTTTAACTTTAGTCATCTCTAAAAATTAAAAAAAATTCTAAAAATACTCAACACTCTGATTTATTAATACATAACTAGAGGTTGAGGTACCCAATATTAAATAAATAAGTACGAACTTTTCTTTTTTTTTTTTTTAGAGCCGGTAAAATGATTGTTCATATAGTAAGCAAAGATATAATTGCGATTTACCGAACTTTACCAGTTTAAATAAAAACTCAAACCTTTAGCATTTACTTGCGTCGTTACTCGTTGTCTAGTCACTTTTTAAAAATTTTTTTTCTTTAAACGGCCAAAAGTATAAATCTTGATGCTTGAAAGTTTCATTTTGTTGTTCTGTTGCTTTGATACAATAGTGTTGAATCAACATACAAGCGTTTTGAATATTAGACCCAAATTTGAACACCAAGTTCTTTTGATGTTAGGACTGAAAATTTTTTACGTTTAAGTATTTTGTTTAAGAAAAAATAATTTTCAGTAACCTTGGGTGTTATTTCAATTTTCCCTAATTGTTAGTAAATCAAAAAACAACATTCATGAATAGTTTACAGATATTCATCGAACCATAAAGAGATGCACAATCAAATAAATCGTCGTAATTCAACTATCTTATAATAAGAATTTATTCTTGATTTAATTTCTTCTGTATATTAAATTACTTCATTATTTACATATCAAATAATTTACAAGCTGTCATTGAAAGAATCTATGTATACAACTTTTTTGAAGCTTAAGTTTTATCTTGGTGTCTTTGTTTGTTGTATACATCATGTAAATTGTAATTTTTGATAAAACAAAGTTATTATATTGACCCTTTTTTACATACGAACATCAAAAAATAATAATGTTAGGTAAGAATATGTGATAATTATTTTTATTTGCTTATACAATAAAAAAGTTAAAGTATTATATGAAAAAATTTTCGATTGACAACTTCTGAAGAAAACAATATTGGAACGAATAATTTTTTTACGAATAATAAGTAGTTACGGCTACGATGAGATGTACAAAAACCGAGCAAGTTTTTCCCTTGTTCTCACGTGACGCACAATTTCAGAGATAAGCCGAACGCACTTTATGTCCACTGTGAAAAAACTTATACTATTGTCCACTAGTGAAGCAGTAAGACCGGTATTTTTTTTATGATCTTCGAATACAAATCAAGGGATGAGAGTTAAAATAAAATTTTAGCAAAAACGACAAGAGAGAAATGATTCTCAATAGCGACTATTCAAATTATAAAACATGAATTCTATTTGTATCTGAAATGAAAACAATTATAATATTTATTTTATTTTATAATATAAATAACAATATTTTTTAGACTTTAATAAGCATTACTAAACTTGTAATTTTTTTTTTCGAAGCTTGCTATACACGAAGATCTAATAAACATAACAAGTATTGATAGGCATAAAACTGAGACGTTTACATATTCTTTATTTCCTACTATCGAATCCGATCGTATTTAGTCGAGAATAATTTTACCACAGGATATAATGGAAATAATTTGTCATCACGTAATATAACTATTTTTAAACTGTATTCTATCATTCGCACTTAAAGTTAATGTTTACATTTATTTATACTCAATGATACAAGAGTACAAGAGTAGATTACTGATTTAGATGATATATTATAGCTTGATATAACCAAATTCAGAAATTGTAAAATTTATTTATGATTTTTTAGTCATTTTCTAATATTTACATCTTTATTGCCATATCATAGAAGGTTCAAAGAGTATCTTTTTTGTTAACCTTATATCATAAAATAAGTAAGAACTTTTTATTTAAAACTAAAATACAGCTTATGAGTGAATTCCTAATTTTGCTAAATTTTAGATATTTTTGAAATGCTCTGAAATTTACTAGTTTCTAGGTAGAGGACGTGCCGATAGCTCATAATTTTGATTGAAATATATTTTCGATTGATAACTTTTTATATCAATTCAAAATGTTTAAGAATACGGTATTCATATATCTCTAAACTCTAAACAACCATTGATTGCTCTTAGATTAAGCGATTATTGTTTTGAGTTTGTAAATAGCAGAAAGTTTTAGGGATGTCCTGCAAATTGAACCGTTTTACGGATTTTTATGGAATTTTTATAATCCAAAGTACGTACTTATACGTGTGATAGTCGATTTATGATTGACCATTCATAAAAAAAACTAAGATATTTCTTATCCGAGTCAATTCGTATAAGCTCATAAATCTTATTTATATTTTATTTTGTTGAAGTTTTGGTATTATAAGGTAGGTATATCATGAAGTAAGTGTATCCTTACTTCGAAATTCTGGCACGTGCTTGACTAAATGTACTACCGTATTATGTACTGCCACCAGATGTCTGTTTTGCAACTCGATAATACCTCTTTATACGACACCCTTACACACGGATATTCGATCATCCTCCTTTGAATTCCCCTGCAGATATACTAAATCTCTCTACTCACTTTTGTAAGCTGAGTACGTTTATGAGCTGTTTCGTTTTCTGCTTTTAAGTGATAATAGTAACTTTTCTTACCAAATTATTAATTTTAATTTCTAAATTCAAAGATTAATGAATGTAGTTTTAACTTAATTCGAAAATGCACGAACTATAATTCAAATGAAGAGCATCTAAAGTTTCTTTCAACTTATATATAAATTGCTCTTCATTACGTCAATTTGATCGTTAAATATTGATAAATACAACAAATTTTCGTAAGTCATCAAACTGAGAAACATTAGCCTGATGCAACGAATATTAATTCAAAAAATTTATAATAATTATCGACCATTAGAATTCGAAATTAAGTTAAGTATACTTCTCAACATTTGTTTTCCACCTATTAAAAATTAATATGGGATAATATGTATTAGACGCTGAGAAACTAAAAAAAAATAAAAATAGAAAAAAATTCTTACTACAAATTTTTAGAAAGTTCTTCATTTTTAATAACCTTTTGACGACTGTAAACAATGTGTTAAGTGACGAAATTTCGAATCTGGTGAAATCAGAAACACATGTATCAAGACTTTTCTAAAATTAAAAGTTCTGATATTTTTTTTCGTAAACTCAAATAAATTTTAGATAGAGCGATAGAAACAAAGCATAAAACATAGCAGAAGACTATAATCATCAAAATTTTGTTTTTATTTAGGAAGTCTTTGAACATTGGTAAATTTTTTAGTTTGATTTATTCTTTAGAAACTTTTCGATTCACCCTTCATTCTTAAATATTGTTCTTCGTTTACTACAGGAGTCTTTATCGTACATTACCGAAATGGTCCCTATAATTACGGGACTGATTTCCATAATGCATAGACATAATAGCCTTCACTGATGTATATAGAAACCATTCCTGTTCACACATGAAACCTTATTTCAATCATTTTTGCTCTATTCAAATCAATTGAATAGTAAAATTATGTACTAAAATTTTTGAAGTGTGAGTGAAAAAATTTTTTCATATAATTAACTAATCAATCATCAATTTTATGATATTGTAAATTTTTCTATGCAAATTGCAATTTATTGCTATAAATCATAAATACAGCAATCATACAGATAAAAAAAATTAGAAAAACGGTAGACCCTGAAGGCCACCCGTGCAACTTCCCGCTAATTTCATACCTAGGTGCTTAAAATTGCCCTAATGATGTTTTTGAGCTCTCCGAGCTCAAAAATACAATTCATGTGTTATTTTGAGCTCTCTGAGCTTAAAGGTATAGCTTTTCTATGCTTTTAAGCTCCTCGAGCTCAAAAGTCTGATAGAAATTTGATAAAACACAATTTTTCAAATTTTCAGACTGCAATCTCTCTAAACACGAATTAGTGAAAATTCACTGGAATATTAAGTAAATATTCACTTTTTCTAAGTGTCAATCGAACCACTTCGGTTCAACCGTTCAAAAGTTATAAACGATTCACATAATTACATATACACACACACACACACACACACACACACACACACACACACACACACACACACACACACACACACACACACACACGCGCGGGAATAGTCAGGGAAGCTTCCTGTGACCTTCAAATGTCGAGATCTGATGAAAACTCGATTTTCGCAAAACGGGGTGAAAACAATTACTTCGCAATTTTTGAGAATCTTCGATTTTCTTAGCGGGAAGTTAAAAATAAATATAATTTAGAATTCGACACAATCAGAAGTTATAAGAAATGGCTGTTTAGTTAAAAATTTTTTCGATTTTTTGCTTAAAATGTGTGTGCTCAAGCGTTCTAAGAACTTTTAAGTTTGTCAGCTGCTCCGTTTGGAATTTTTAAATTGCAAATGGTTTACAGTAACTCAAGGAATACCGTTATTGTTCTGTAAACACAATTCCATAGTCAAATCTATAAACAGTATTTTTAACTTCCCGCTAAAAATCTCAGATTTTCAAAAATCGGGAAGTTATTGTTTTCACCCCGTTTTGCAAAAATCGAGTTTTCAACAGGCCTCGACGTTTTAAGGTCATAGGAAGCTTCCCTGACTACCCCCGCGATGGTGTCTGTATCTATGTATGTGTGTGTATGTATGTGTGTGTGGATGTATGTGAACCTCTCATAACTTTTAAACGGCTTGACCGATTTTATCGCGGTTGGTGCCATTCAAAAGAGCTTGACCAAACTTAGATTTCCAATACACTTTGGACCGATTCGGACCGGTAGATTTTGAGAAATCGCAAAAAAACTGCAAAAAAAAATTTTTTCAAAAGTGGTTTTTTTGGAATAACTTTTAAACGGCTTTACCGATCAATCTCAAAAACTAATCAGCTCTTAACATTAAAAAACTACATCGATCGCCGCCAGTCCGGTCGAAATCGGTTAATTCGTTCGTGAGTTATCGTTGATGAAAGAAAACCGAAAAAAGCGTTTTTTCGGAATTATTCCGAATTTTTCCACTCTGTCAATATAAACTCAAAGATTTTTATGAAGCTTAAAAAACTGCGTCGAATGCCACCAACCGCGTGAAAATCGTTTCATTCATTCAAAAGTTATTGCGATTTGAAAATTCGAAAAATAGTGTTTTATGAAACTTCAATCAAACTTTTGAGCTCGAAGAGCTCAAAAGCATACAAAAGCTATTTTTTTGAGCTTGGAGAGCTCGAAATAATACACAAAGTGTATTTATGAGCTCGAAGAGCTCTAAAACGTCATAAGGGCAATTTCAAGCGTTTAGGTATAGAATTGGCTGGAAGTTGCAGGGATAGCCTTGAGGGTCAACCGTATTCCTAATTTTTTTTTACTTTGTATAACCATTGAATTTCAAAATGTAACGTCAAATTTTTCTAAAGGCCAAATTTTGAATGAAACAGATTTAAATCACTCTACTTTAAATTTTCAAGAATTTCTTATAAGAATTATCTCAACAGTCTCAATGCAATTTTTTGAACTTGATATAATTTACCCATTAAAAATTAGTTGCTTAATTTTGATGCATCAGGAAAAATGTGTATTATAACGTTGTTCGACCAAGATTTATAATTAGAGGATTTTTAAAGAGTAAGATTGTTTTACTGTATTTTTGAGGTGTGGGAAGGGTTATGGAATAAAGTAGTCTGAGGTGGAAAGATGAGTGGTTCTAGCAAACGTTGCGGTAGGTGACTTAATGCGGTAAAATGATTACAGGCTTTGATCACATTCACGAGACTATGCAATAATATTAAATACTAACTCTCACAAATTTAAATCATTAATTTAACAATGCATGTTAATAATACAACAATACAATGCATATCTTAGATTAATCGTTTCCAGAATATCAAAATTCAAACATAAAATTTTTTTAATTCATGAAACTTTCTTATTGATTAGTTTAATGTTATCAAAATATTTTGTTGTTATTTTTGTTTTTTTTTGTCGAAATTGAGTAATAATTTTTAACTTCCCGCTAAGAAAATCGAAGATTTTCAAAAATCGGTATGTGTGTGTGTGTGTGTGTGTGTGTGTGTGTGTGTGTGTGTGTGTGTGTGTGTGTGTGTGTGCGTATATGTGTATATAAAAACCTCTCATAACTTTTGAACGGTTAAACCGATTTCGTCGCGGTTGGTGCCATCCCTAGCGGTTTCACCGCTACGGTTATAATATGGTCAATTCACAGTCAAGCATTGGTCAAACATTGGTCTATATGAAGTGATTTGACGGTCTATATCAGGTGTCATTGTGAACGTTTTTGACGATTGATTTACCGACTGTAGATCCGAGAAATACCTTTTTCTGAGGGTGAATTTACGGTGATTTGACCGACATTCACCATCAATTCACCCGCATATAACTGGCAAACAACTAGCTCATTGCGGTCGATTCACCGTGTCATCGTGGGAATCCGATGAAAGAAAATAGGTGCATTCACCCAGAATAATCGATATTAAGCTCGTAAAATGTTCGCGTATTCGATAATAATTAAAAAAAAAAATTCATTATAAAATAACTTCACCCAGATCGGGGATCGAACTCGGTTCATCAGTTTGAAAGTCGAATGATTTTCCTGTTATGCTATCCCAGACTTGTATTAAAGATGCATTTTAATCACCATGTATTTTACGGATACTTAATTTAGTTTTGATAATTATTTCTATTCCATAAATTCTAAATAATAAATCATTTTTTTTGAATTTGTCACCAAAAATAAATGCATTAAATTTTATTAATAAAAAAAAAAATTTTTTTTTTCATTTCATGAGCCCATGTTAAATTTAAAATTTCATAAAACAAAAAATCCTGAAATTTTACAAAAATTTATAAAAGGTGTTTTTTTTTATAATGTCAAAAATTATAGTGACAGAATACTATTTCAAATTATTTTTATTAACTATTTATTTATCTTTTATTAGCCCCATATATTAATTTATGAAATTTTTTTACATTTACAAATAAAACTTCATCGAGCAATTTATCAATGGATCGCTGGTATAAAATTTCTACTATACCGTTACTATCTTCTTTACCGCTATTTCACCTGTAATTCACTCGCAGACTACCGTGAATTTACCACCGAAATACTCTTTATGCACCGAATTTTTACTAGTCATTCACCGTTGTATCGACGTCTGAAAACGATTAAGAGGTCGGAAAGTCATCGTTATTGAGTGGGAAAAAAATCGTGAAAATCTCGTGAATGTTTGCTGTATGAACCATGCAATCACCGTCAGAACATTTCACAACTTCACTTGTTTTTCACCGTCGAACGATGGTTGTTCAACCACCAATAGACTTTCTTTCATCGGTGAAGTGAATTTACGGTGAATTCACCGTCGTTTGACCGTAGTTTGACCGTCACCAAGAATCCGCTAGGGATTCGAAAGGGCATGGCCAAACAGATTTCCTGTTGATTTGAACCGATTGATTCGGTCCTGTTAATTCGGACCAATAGATTTTGAGAAATTGTGAGAAATCTAAAAAAAAATGAGAAAAAAATTTTTTCAAAAGTCGTTTTTTTAAAATAACTTTCAAATGGCTTTACCGATCGATTTCAAAAGCTAATCAGCTCTTAACCCTCAAAAACCACGTCGATAGCCGTTAATCCGGTCAAAATCGGTTGATTCGTTCAAGAGATATCGTGAACTACAGAAAACCGAAAATAGTGTTTTTTTGGAGTTACTCCGAAATTTCTAGTTTGACCAATTAAAACTTAGAAATTCTTCATGAGGCTTAAAAAACTGCGTTCGTGAGATATTGTTATCGAAAAAAATCGAAAAAAGTATTTTTTATATTGACTCCGAAATGTTTCATCAGATCAATTTTTTTTGTACTAAATTTTTTATAAATGAGCTCAAAAAACTACATTGATCGCTGCCAACCGCGTAAAGATCAGTTCATTCATTCAAAAGTAATTGCGGTTTGAAAATTCAAAAAATAGTGTTCTATGAAACTTCTATTAGACTTTTGAGCTCAAAGAGCTCAAAAGCATAGAAACGGTATCTTTTTGAGCTTGGAGAGCTCACAACAACACATGACTGTATTTTTGAACTTGAATAGCTCAAAAACGTGCAATTTTAAGCGCCCAGGTATTAATGGAATTAGCGAGACGTTGCAGGGATGGCCTTTAGGGTCAACCGTTTTCCTAATTTTTAACTTCCCGCTAAAAATCTCAGATTTTCAAAAATCGGGAAGTTATTGTTTTCACCCCGTTTCGCAAAAATCGAGTTTTCATCAGATATCGACGTTTGAAGGTCACAGAAAGCTTCCCTGACTATCCCCGCGAGGTTGTCACTATGTCTGTATGTATGTATGTGTGTGTGTG
>CAJNRD030001118.1:15882744-15893139 GCA_905319865.3 Cotesia congregata
GTGTGTGTGTGTGTGTGTGTGTGTGTGTAAACCTCTTGTAACTTTGGAATGGCTCTACCGATTGGTAGGCAGGATTCGAAAGACGACGGTCTAATTAGCAATTTGTCTAACTTCTTATTTTTTAGAGGGTGATATTTTAACTTTTTGATGTAGCAATAGTCCAATTATAAATTATTTGAATGATTCAAACCAAAATGTTACACCTTTATTAGATATTAATGATATTAAATGGTTTTTTAAAATAATAAATTTTGAACTAATCGTTTTTTTCGTACAAATGGAAGATTCTCTAAAATGGAGTTAGACAATTTGCTAATTAGAACGTGGAAGAGCTTTACTAAATTTAGATTTTCTATGCCGTTTCAACCGATTCGGTCCAGTAGATTTTAAAAAATTTCAAAAATAAAATATTTTTTTTAAATAACTTTTAAACAGATGTAACGATCGATTCCAAAATCTCATTTGATCTTAAACATGGAAATCGACGTCGATTGTCGTAAACTGCATCAAAATTGGCCGATGCATTGAAGAGAAATCGATAAAGAAAAATTTCAAAAAAGGTGTTTTATTTTAAGTAACTGAAATTTCTTCTAGAATCGTTTTCGGTGTAAGAGAATAACTACAAGTGTTCAAAAAACTGCATCGACCGCTGCCAATCTTATCAAAATCGGTCATTTCGTTCGTGAGATATTTAATTTTCTAAAATTCCAAAAAAGTGTTTCTTTAATCGTTTGATAAGTATAATAAATGATCTTTTTGTGCTTGAAAACTGCGGCGAATACTGCAATTCCCATAGAAAAAGAATAAAAGTTATATTTTTGAGCTCGAGGAGTTCAAAACTTCGGAATAGATAATTTTTTGAGCGTTTTGTAAATAGCGGGAAGTTTCAGGGATGGCCTGCAGGATCACAATTTTACCCTTTAGATGTGTTGATAAGTCAAAGCAGTCGGCCACTTTATGAATTTACAGATTTGACATGAAGAACAAAATTATGTTTCAAAAAAAAAAATAATTTTATCTATCAAGATAATCGAAAAACCCCACTGTTTTCGTTCGGTATAGCCAATTAGCAATTTTTCAAATTTATGTAGTTACATGAAATATTCCGATCTGTAAAATTTGACTTCTGCACGTAACAAATTTCTCATTTAATCTGAAACGACGGTTGGCTTTAAAAATATTAGTCTCTGAGTTTTAAATGATTCCACATAAAAGTTTGCGACAGAATAGTCATAAATTACATAAAAACTTTATCATAGTTTCCAATGGGTAGAATTAAATTTATTGACTAAGTAAATTTTTGCCAACGATAGTATATAAGAATTATGTGCTAAAAAATGAAGCAACATTATTTCTGACTAGAGTCAGAGAAGTTTGAAGATGTTGGCGTTGCTTGTACAAAATTGCTTTTTATCCTTTGCCGCGGACTATATATTGTATGATAATAATTACTCACATCTTAAATAATATTATGTGCAAAATTAAATCAACAATATATTCAAGCAGAAATAAGATTATTCATTAGCTTGCTATGTCATTTCTGGATAGTATTTAGCCCTGATTCAATTGAATAAATTATAACTATTAAATTATTGGTGGGAGTAATATATGGACAAAAAAATTGTTGTTTTTCTCGAACTTTTTGTGAATTATTTGAGGGTATAAGAAATGTGGAATCCATATTATCGGAAATCAAATTTTTTCAATATTCTTTATTGATGCTGAGTTATGATTTATAGACAATTTTCAAGCGCTGTATAGTTTTTATTAGAATTTTATTATTTTCATTCAATGATGCAGTGACGAAATTCATTGAAATAGGATTTTTCGGATTAATTTTCAATAGACTTATCGAAATCAACTAATTTCTACATCTAATTTCGTCAGCTATTATCTCGAAAAAAAAAAAAAGCGAAATAGTGGACAGTTAACACGTTATAGCGATTTGAACTAGTATGTGAGTCATCCCTCACCTAACCATTTAATAAATAATTTTTAACTTGTCACTATGGAAATTATGAGTCTTTAGAATTTAATGTCCGGTCGATTATCGAAGGTCGAATTTTCATTCTATTTCAGTATTCTGAGGTTCTAGAAAGCTATTCCGATATGATTATAAGGAATAGTGCTTGTGTGCGTGAACCTTTCTTAAGTTTTCAACAAATGAACCGACTGGGATGCGATTTGTGGCATTCGAAACGGTTCTACTAAACACCAATTTTAACTGAATGAGCCCGTTACATTTTCAAAAGTCTCACCAATGAAATTTGTTTCAAGATAATTTTTGAACTACGTGACATACAGCTATAAAATTAAATTGAATCTAGTTTCAAAACAAAAACTCTTTCAAATTATGTTAACCAAATCAAAATCAGTTGATTTGTTTGATAGGATATTAAGAGATCATTCTGGTTCCAAACATTCATTTGTACAGCCGCACGGACACCATCGCGGGAATAGTCAGGAAAGCTTCCTAGGACCTCAAAACGTCGAGATCTGATGAAAACTCGATTTTCGAAAAACGGGGTAAAAACAATAACTTCCCGATTTTTGAAAATTTTCAATTTTCTTAGCGGGAAGTTAAAAATTAAAAATGAGCTTTTTCACCCAGTTTTTAGTTCTAAGGAAATAGTAAATCAAAATTTTGATTTGCTTGTAGTTCGTGCCATACACTGTTAAAAATTTTTGTAAAATTACAATCATATTACAAAACAAATGATATGTAAAATTACAAATCAGTGTATAGCAATGCGAAATAAAATACAATTCATGTAATTTTCCAACACCTGTCAGGAAATCTACTAAGATGTATTGTAATTTTACAATCTTCTTGTATAAACCTTACACGTATTGTAATATTACAGAACTGTTTGTCAATTTTTAAGCAAAAGCTTTTTAATTTTGCAAACATTATTTGTGATCTGATTCAGCATAATTGTATGTAAAATCACAAAAAAATATTGTAATTTATATTACAATAATCTCATAAAAAATTTAAAAATACAATTTTCATTGTAAAATTACACAGTACAATGTAATGTTACCAGAAAATTTTATTTATATTACACGAATTGTAATTCTACTTCAGTGTTTTCCAATTTTAAAAATAATACTTTTCAGTTTTACAAAAATGAGACTGATGTATAAAAAAACAACAATGTCCTTCATATATTTTTTTACTAATTTTTAGTCTATGGTTGTTTATTTGCAATAATAAATTCGAGGCATAATTTCTCTTTTATAAATTTTAATTTTATGCTCAAACGATCATTTCGAAATCAATATATTTGAATGAGTATATGTTAAACTTTTTCATCAATAAACAGCATAAAATAACACAAATAATGTAAATAATAAATAATAAGCCGTAATGCTTAATCACCACATAGGATTAGCTTATAAGAATAATAAGATGTTAAACCACCTATCGGTCGTATGGCGTAGGGCGTTAGGTATCGGTCTGGCAAGCGCGCGGCTCGCGTTCGATTCTTAGTTAGGGTATATATTATTTTCACTTTAAATCATCTGAGTTGTACAAATTAGGTCTACGTGAGATATAAATCTAGTCAGCGCTTCATAACAATAAAATGACAACAGATATTAAATCAAATCTTTCTTTTTTATTATTTCAATTCAAGTAAAATTCAAAGAATGTATTGTAATTTTTCAAACTTAGCTAATCTAAAAATATTTGTAAAATTACAAAACCGTTTTGTAAAATTAGTAACCTCACTGAGCTATATATATTTTGTAATTTTACTATACCCGATTGTAATTTTAAATAAATGTTTTGCCTATTAGCTTCCAATACATTTCTTGTAAAATTACAACAGAAATTTTTAACAGTGTAGCTACTACTATAAGCAATATCTGGTTTCAATTTCATTTAGATCGGGTCACTGGTTTCGGAGATATTATTTACGTAAACAAGAAAAACATAGTTATGAGACAAACGCGTTTAATGTTTTTTTAATAAAAAAAAAAAAAAAAATTTACCTAAAGTCAATCAGCGATGCTAGCACCATACAAAATCCCTTCAGCCTGTTTGAAAATTTAATTTTCTTTGTCTTGAAAATCCACATAAAGCTCGTAAAATAATACAGTCACAGTGGTCCGATCGCTTAGAAATTTTAACACAATACTTGTAGATATATGTACTTTAGAAAAATGAAAAAAAAAATCATTTTTTTTTAATTATAAACCAGAATAGATACCTTAATAAATATCAGATAGTTTTTTAGAATTCGATTACTTCTCAAATGCTCACAAATTACGACAAATGATGTAAACTACATCGAAATTAAGCAGGTAGTTCAAGATACGACTTGAGAAATTAGAGTAAAATTAGAATTTTTTTCGTTGAATATAATGAATAGTTCCAAGTACAGTCACATAAAAATGATAAATTATCTTAATTATTTTATTATTTTATTATCATTTTCCCCAAACACTCTACTAAAAATATATACATTAAGCAAAGAAGAGAAACTAAAAATTTTTTTTCAATTTTCACAAGATAAAAATTACAATTTATGTCATGTTATTTTAATCGTGGTTGAATTTTCATTTAATAAAGTATAGATTAACTTTCCAAATCAATTTAAAAATAGTTGAAAACAGATCAGTGGGGCTATGAAAAAATTACTTTTAACATAGTTAAAACTTGAAAAACGATTATACAAATTCTAAAAACTACAACATATTATTTATACTATACTTCTATTTATGAAACAACTTACTAAAACTGCTTACTTTTTTCTGACTGTACTAGTCTTTTCCATTTATTCGAATAGATTTACCATCTATTTCAATATAATACCATTAAATTTTTTTTTTTTACATGAACACCCACAAGATTTGCTTTTTTAAATATTTCTTTTACTGGTTACATTTCTATACAGTTAATGGTTTCAGATCTATACGTAAACTTAGTTTAATTTTTTTCTTGATACGGTTGTCTAACCGAACAAACTACAATAAAAAGAGATAGGTAACCACGGTGAGACTACCGAATGAAACCGAGTGCGAATGAAGACCTCCAAGGCCATACCTTCGGATGAGATTCGTGACGAATTCAAACTTTTACTACTTATAGAAGAATTAGATACGGATGATCACCGTGAATTTCCGAGTTATTTCACTAGGTTATGAGCTAACATAAATTTTCAGTTATGCTATTTTATAATTTAAAAAAACATTCATCTAAATCTAACTATTAATTTTAGTTTATGCGACATTATAATGTAACCTTGAAAAAATTACTTTTTTTTTAAGATTGTAATTTAGATAGTTTTCTTTAATTTCAAATAAATAATGCTGCATGAGTAAATGATGATGGGTATTATTTGTAAACAATGACAAAAATTGTAGAAGACAGAACGGGCACGTGTGAGGAACGCGCGAATAAGAACGAATGGGTGGGCTGGTCGAAATACTAAACCTGTTTCGGCCTGTCTTTAAGAATCCTTGAGAGAAATAGAAGCCGAGGGACTTTCGTGATATCTTTACCGCTCGGTGAAGCACAAAGACGCCGGTAGGCACCTGCTCCTTATGCAGATAAGGCTGAGAGACTGTTGCCTGGGTCAGCAAGGTGAGGGTTAAGGTCATTTCTCTCTCCTACCCATTAGTAAGAGAGAGAAAATAAAATACGGAAAGAAAGAAAGATAGAGACAGAGTTGCCACTCAGGTAGTTATAGTGGATTGAGACGTTTCTGTGTCGGCGTCACCTCCCACGCGACTAAAGAAATACCCTTGTAAAAATTTTGTCCATCATCATTCGAGCCCATACAACCTTTGAAAAAAATAAAGAACTTGTAAATACTGTTATAAATTTTTATTTTTTATGTATATTTTTTCTCTGCATTTAATTTTATAAATTTATTTTAAGATGTTTGAACCATCACTGAGGTAATAAAGTTTAAGTAATGTATCAAACTGCTGGAGGACAATAGTTTTTGGGTTAAATATTTGAAAAAGTTTAGTTTCAAGATATTAGTCATAAAATATTGTTCCTCATAATGTACTCGACAAATCTTTGATATTCTTATACGCAAAAGTTTTATGATATTTTCGATGTAACTAAATTTTCAGCTTTTAAAATACTATATAAATTTTTAAATTTTATCTTATAATTTTTAGATACGTTTTATTTTCGATCATGAAAAATTATTCTTACTTAACTTAGAAATAAACTTCATCATTTCTTATTTCGTTTTGAATTTACAGGATGTCGAGAAACAGCATTTATTTATGCTATTACGAGTGCTGCTGTCACCCATAGTATTGCCAGGGCTTGTAGTGAAGGCAGTATACAATCATGTTCGTGTGATTATACTCATCAATCTAGAGCTTCCCCACAAGCTCGTGATTGGGAATGGGGAGGTTGCTCTGATAATATTGGATATGGATTTAAGTTTTCTCGAGAATTTGTGGACACTGGTGAAAGAGGAAGGAACTTGAGAGAAAAAATGAATTTACACAACAATGAAGCTGGTAGAGCTGTAAGTAGCGTAATTTTATGGTAAAATTATCTCATAATCCGTGAACAAATTTTCTGATATGGCCTGATATGCTCATATATGGCCATATCAAAATTTCTTATATAATCATATATGGCCCAATATGTCCTGATATGGTCTGATATGCGCATATATAAATTTTTAATATGGCCACGTAGGTTTTGATATCGCCTGATGTGTCGTGATATGGAAATTGGCCATATCAGGCCATGTCAGAACATATCAAGATATATATGGCCAAATCAGGCTTGACATCCTGATATGGTCATATATGTCCTGATATGGTCTGGTATAATAATTGTTAAGATCAAGACATATCATGTTATCTGAGGGCCTTATGAAGCTTAATATAGCCTAATATATCCTCATATAATTATCTACAATCGTTTTTGTGATTATTAGGTAATTTCTTTAGAAATCTATCTGTTGTACCCGATCTCATATCGTAATTTTAAGAAAATTTTGTCATAATATGTTGCATTTCATCGAGTAATGTCGAAAAATTGCATTGGCTCAAAAGTTTACATAAGTATATATATATATATATATTAGGGTGTGCCAAAATGTAACTTCCTTGATGGACCTCTTAAAATTGGAATTTTGAGTTCCGCTTTTAACAAGAGTTGTGTTTGGGCATTTCGTGACAAATTTTGGGCGTGAAGGATTTATTCGATTTTTATAGAATTTTTTATCAGGAGTTTCGTTCGGCCATTTTTGCTGGAATTAAAAAATTTCAAAATTTAGCCGAACAAAACTCCTGTTAAAAAATTCTATAAAAATCAAATAAATCGTTTACGCCCAAAATTTGTCAGGAAATGCCTAGATTCCCAACTATATAGCCACTCGTCACGAAATCTCGGGAACCATAAGACTTAGAATCGTTCACGATTCTAGTTTCAACTAGGTAGAAATATTACTTTTGTTAAGTAGGGGTAAGCTAAGAACGTTTTTAAAGAAATTTTTCCCCCAAAGGGTATTGCAGGGGCGTTAAAAAATAAAAAATTCCCGTTTTTAAACTATAGCTCCTGTAGACTCCAAATTTAGCTAGAGGATTGCGGGGATGGGTGTTAGAATATTTAATTGCCATTCCCAAGCTGTAACCTCTACAGACTCGAAATCTGGTAGGAATCTTTTATTTATAATGTAGAAATCATCTCGAATAGGATCTTACGAAATTCCTCCCCCACATAGCAGTGCGGGGGTCTTAATTATCAAAAAATTCATATTCTTCAAATACAGTTCCTACAGATATAAAATTTGAAAGAATCTCAAGAGAAACAGGAAATTACAGAGATGGCCTCCAAGGTCAACCGTTTTGAATATTCTTCTTTCTTAATAATTGGATATCAGCTAAAAACAAATTTGGCGATAATTGATTTCATATGTAGGTTATGTCAGAGTGGTGAATAGTATGTAAAAAAATGTTTTCGTTTATAAACTAGAACTTCTTGAGACACACGGAAAAAAATTTATTGTTGCTGCAACAGGAGGCAGTCATGTTGCAGCAACAGGAAAAAATCCTGTTGCAGCAACAGGATTTTCCTGCAGCTGCAACAGGATTTTCCTGTAGCTGCAACAGGAGGCAGCCATGTTGCAACAACAGGAAAAAATCCTGTTGTAGCAACAGGATCACTACTGTTGTTGCGACTTGATAGTAAAATATAGTTGGGTCAATTCATGTCAAATCGACCAATAGTTGGAATCGACCCCTTTCGATTTGGATAAATTTTGGTCAGAAGTTTTCTTTTATCATACAACGAACTTCTGCCAAAGGAAAAAAATAAAAAAATTATTTGCAAAAGATATATGCAAATTCAAAATTTCTCGATTTTTCCAGTTTTTCAATTTTGTTTTTGTTTTATCTCGAACGCTATTATAGATACAGGAATGGCCTTTCGTTTGTTTGAAAGGGGACACTTGGGGCTATTGAAAAAAAAAATATATTGAACAATGCCAAATTTGTTAAATTTTGAATTTTTGAAAATCTTCATAAATGACGATCTATATTAAAATTTTAGCTCAATTTTTTTTTGTATAATACCTTGTACTGATCTTAAAAGATCCTGAAATTTTTAGAACTGTGTTTTTTTTTAAATACGAATTTTTCAATTTCAAAAAAAAAATTTCTTTTGTTTTTCGCAACTTCTAAATAATGTAAAGTTATGCAGATATATAGTATTGTAATTTTGAGCATTAAAAATAAATGCACGACGTGGAAATATTAAATAATAAATTAATTTCAACTTTTTTTTCTATTTTTTGAACGTAATCTTAAAGTCAGGCTTAACACATAATATAATTTCTTATTTTTTTAACGCATGATATTTTTTCTCCGTTTGTTCACTTCAATAAAAGTTTTTAACGTCAAATAACTCAAACAGATGTTAATTTCCAATAACAATCAGAAATAATGTGGTGAGAACATCAATTTTTTTTCGTTCTTTTGAGTACTTGTTTACTTACAAATTTCTGCATATTAATGTTGCTCAATCTCAAATTTTAAATCATTTTCATGTTAATAAGACGATAACTGGCGTCGACAACTTTAAATGAAGAAAGTGAAAAAAAAAATCACAGTTCTAAAAATTTCAGGATCTTTTAAGATCAGTACAAGGCATTATACAAAAAAAATTGATCCAAAATTTTAATATAGATCGTCATTTTTCGATTTTCAAAAATTCAAAATTTAACAATTTTGGTATTTTTCAAAATATTTTTTTTTCAATAGCCCCAAGTGTCCCATTTCAAACAAACGAAAGGCCATTCCAGTATCTATAATAGCGTTCGAGATATAACAAAAACAAAATTGAAAAACTGGAAAAATCGCGAAATTTTGAATTTGCATATCTTTTGAAAAAATTTTTTTTATTTTTTTCCTTTGGCAGCAGTTCATTGTATGATAAAAGAAAACTTCTGACCAAAATTTATCCAAATCGAAAGGGGTCGATTCCAACTATTGGTTGATTCGACATGGATTGACCCAACTATATTTTACTATCAAATCGCAACAACAGGAAAAATCCTGTTGCTACAACAGGATTTTTTCCTGTTGTTGCAACATGGCTGCCTCCTGTTGCAGCTACAGGAAAATCCTGTTGCTGCAACAGGATTTTTCCTGGTTGCAACAACAGGAAAAAATCCTGTTGTAGCAACAGGATTTTTTCCTGTTGTTGCAACATGGCAGCCTCCTGTTGCAGCTGCAGGATTTCCTGCAGCTGCAACAGGATTTTTTAATTTTTTTATTTTGTATCTTTTTGTAAAGAAAAAAAAAATTTTTTTTTTTTCCTAATAGTCTTATCAACGTGGACTTGGCGCGACTTTTTTTACAGTGAAACTGTTTTTGTTCGGATTTTAGCATTTTTTGTAATTATAATGAAAATTTACAATTGGTACCAACTTAAATCTCGCGTTGGCTGCATTTTTTACTGCAATCTATCCCCTTGAAGCTTGTTATGCTTCCATCTAGGGGATGTTATTTTTATTTATTGAAAACTTTACTTACTGTAGTTCTTTCGCCCGGGAGTATTAAAATACTCGGTTTCAGCGCGGGAAAGGAATAATTTTAAATAAAAGAATTCTATTTAGACGTTATTTATTTTTGATCAAAATTATTTAGTTGGTTTTAATTTATTATTCAAGTTGACAAAATATTAAAAGCCTGAAACTATGAAATTGAGGTTTACAATGACGTGATCTTAGCAATCTAAGCTCTCGATGAGAAGTGTCGTTACATAGTTTTTCCGGAGAGCTTCAAACTCCGTTCTTCTCCCACCATAACTTCCATACATACATCCACTCTAAGGAATACATAAGTACATACATTTTCTACTACATATAAATGATCCTTATACACTAACATGTATTTTCTCTATATCTA
>CAJNRD030001118.1:15901446-15913365 GCA_905319865.3 Cotesia congregata
TTCTAAAGCAAAAAAATATCCATCTTAGGATCATTTTTAAGAAATTTTACTCTTGCAGTCGTTTTGTCTATACAGAACTGACTGAAAAGTACTGAAGTACAATAATTCTTCTCTTTCTTTATTAAACGTAATTTATTTTTTTTTATAATTTTAGTTGTTTTTAATTCTTTTTATCATGAAATCTACTTCCATTTTGGCTGTCGAATGGCCTTTTTTTTACTTTAAAATTAAATGGGCATTATAAGCCGTGCACTTTTGGACTTACCAATCATTTTTTTTAGGAATAAACCTTATTTTTAATTGCACATAGATTTACTTTAATCGGATCGAATAATAGTTTTTTAGCGTCAAATCTCTTTATAAATCACACATTAATTTACAATTATTTTATCGTTGTAAATTTCTACAATAATTTTTTTTTCTTGATGTTGCAGCATGTATCTTCAGAAATGAGGCAAGAATGCAAGTGCCATGGTATGTCTGGGTCATGTACAGTTAAAACATGTTGGATGCGTCTTCCATTATTTAAAATAGTTGGAGACAATTTAAAAGATCGCTTTGATGGTGCATCTCGAGTCATGATTAGTAATTCAGATCGGATTCGTGGTTCAGGAAACGCTATTATCAGCAATTCTGCCAGTAATTTCGTCCATGGTTCGAGGCAAGGTCTTGGACGCCGTCAACGTTATAGTTTCCAACTAAAACCATATAATCCAGAACATAAACCACCAGGATTAAAAGATTTAGTTTATTTAGAACCATCACCACCATTTTGTGATAAAAATCCTAAGCTTGGAATATTGGGAACTCAAGGTAGACAATGCAATGACACAAGTATTGGAGTTGATGGATGTGATTTGATGTGCTGTGGACGAGGTTATAAAACTCAAGAAGTAATTGTTGTTGAAAGATGTGCGTGTACATTTCACTGGTGTTGCGAAGTCAAATGCCAACTATGTAGAACAAGAAAAACGATTCATACTTGTCTATGAAACATCGTTATTAATAACCAATTAAATTTTGGAAATCATAATTTTTCTAAAAACTTCCATTTAGTTTTATGATGTTATAGTTCTGAATATGTTCAGTATTAATACAAGATTTTATTATTTATTACGTTCTATTTGAACGTTTAAGCAAAGACTGAAAATGATGAGAGAATTCTAAAATATATAAGTTTCAAAATATGATATCATACTTTTGCGGTCTATGTGTTATGTAAATAAATAATTACAAGACATCGTTATTTATTTTCAATATTTAAGTATATAATACATGTAGGTGATTATATAATTATAAAGAAAAAGTTATCTGTAAGGTAATGAAAGTTGAAAAAACTTTTTCTATGTGCAACGCTTTCGAAATAATGCTAAAAATATTGATCCGTAAATATTTTTAAGAAATCTTGGACTATCTTTTACTGTAACTTCTGTTACAGTAAAAAAAAAAGCTTTATGACGACAGGGAGGCTATTTTGTTAAGTCTACATTTTTTTATGCTTCATAATTTTTTTTTAATTTTTGTACAGAATTTCTTCAGAAAACTGTGCTTGCAGTCCATAGAAAAACTCAAAATTAGTGCACATGTAGTCCTTGTATTTTTTCAATCTATTGAAATCATAAAACAAGGACTCAAAAAATATGCTGCTTTATCTCGTCAAGATGACTGGCAAAAATTACAGTTATTTGAGGTTCTTCTATAATTGAGAGACAGTTAATAAATACCACTGATACAAAACAGATAAAATATCCGAGTATTGTCAAAATTTTTCAGAAAGACATTTGAAATTTTAAAACGTGGCGCTGAAAGGTCTCAAAAAAAATTAAATGTCCAACATCCAGACAAGTTTCCCTTTTAATATAAATGTGCTAGAAGTTTTACTGTTGTCTCATAGAAAATTTAAAAACAGATCTTAGGAACAATTTTTTGTCAAAGATTTTACATAACTATTTTTAAATTTTAGTAAGCATTCAAGAAATTCAGTCTACCATGAAGCTCAGATGCTAATGATTTCTATAATACTTTCGTATTTCATTAGTGATTTATAAGATTTCTCATGATATCTACTTCTTTAAGTATTCAGCGGTAAAAAAAAAACATTCTGCTTGTTGAATCTTGGAAGAATTTATAAAGAACACATATCTCATTTAAACAAGAGCTTTCAGTAATAACAATTGTTGTGTTTAATCCCAGTATTTTGAAAAATCTTGCTTTTCATTAGATAATTTGATATATTATAAATGACAATTTCCTACAGAAACGTAATGTTTTATTATGTATTTATCAAAATCGTTTGTAATCATTTATATAACTGTAAATAAAAATGTCAATTTCGAATTTTATTTTTGTTTTAAGTTATTATCTCTCTCTCTCTCTCTCTCTCTCTCTCTCTCTCTCTCTCTCTCTCTCTCTCTCTCTCTCTCTCTCTCTCTCTCTCTCTCTCTCTCTCTCTCTCTCTCTCTCTCTCTCTCTCTCTCTCTCTCTCTCTCTCTCTCTCTCTCTCTCTCTCTCTCTCTCTCTCTCTCTCTCTCTCTCTCTCTCTCTCTCTCTCTCTCTCTCTCTCTCTCTCTCTCTCTCTCTCTCTCTCTCTCTCTCTCTCTCTCTCTCTCTCTCTCTCTCTCTCTCTCTCTCTCTCTCTCTCTCTCTCTCTCTCTCTCTCTCTCTCTCTCTCTCTCTCTCTCTCTCTCTCTCTCTCTCTCTCTCTCTCTCTCTCTCTCTCTCTCTCTCTCTCTCTCTCTCTCTCTCTCTCTCTCTCTCTCTCTCTCTCTCTCTCTCTCTCTCTCTCTCTCTCTCTCTCTCTCTCTCTCTCTCTCTCTCTCTCTCTCTCTCTCTCTCTCTCTCTCTCTCTCTCTCTCTCTCTCTCTCTCTCTCTCTCTCTCTCTCTCTCTCTCTCTCTCTCTCTCTCTCTCTCTCTCTCTCTCTCTCTCTCTCTCTCTCTCTCTCTCTCTCTCTCTCTCTCTCTCTCTCTCTCTCTCTCTCTCTCTCTCTCTCTCTCTCTCTCTCTCTCTCTCTCTCTCTCTCTCTCTCTCTCTCTCTCTCTCTCTCTCTCTCTCTCTCTCTCTCTCTCTCTCTCTCTCTCTCTCTCTCTCTCTCTATATATAAAAGATTTCCACGTATATAGTCACTCATCACAATATCTCTGGAACCATATGACCTAGAGACTTGAAATTTGGTAGTAATATTCTTCTCACCGAGTAGGGGTCAGCTAAGAACGGATTTAACGAAATTCTATCTACAAGGGGGGTTGCGAGGGCGTTAACTATGAATAATTCCCGTTTTTAAACTATAGCTTCTATCGACTCCAAATTTGATAGGAATCTTTTGTAAGAGATATAGAAATAATCTATAAACGAACTTTACGATATTCCATCCCACAGAGGGTTGCGGGGGTGGGTATTAACAATGAAAATTTTTAATTTTTAAGCTATAACTCCTACGGACTCCAAATTTTGTAGGAAATTTCTGTACGTGATGAAAAAATAATTTATGAACGAATTTTACGATATCGTACCCCAAAGAGGATTGCAGGGGCGTTAAAAATAAAAAATTCCCGTTTTCAAACTATAGCTCCAATAGACTCCAAATTGGGTAGGAATTTTTTGTAAGAGATGTAGAAATAATATAGAAAAGAATTTTACGATAGCTCACCTCACAGGGGTTTGCGGGGGTGGATGTTAACAATTAAATTCTTTAATCGCCAAGCTATAGCTTCTATAGACTTCAAATTTAGTAGGAGTCTTCTATACACGGAAAAAAATTTCTGGGAAAATTTCCAATACAACTATTGTAAAGCTGGACTATTATTACTATTAATTTTCAAATATTTTAAAAGAAAATTTACTATTTATTCATGAAATTTTACAATTTACGATTAGAAAAAATACGATATTACTATTGTAAAAAGGATTAAAATTTCCAGTGCTGCCTCTGTATCTTTCAATAGAACTATAACAAATTTTACAATAGTTGAATTGGAATGTTTCTCAATTAGTGTGAGTGATGTCCGTGCACAGCGCTAGACTCCGAGTTTATGTAAATGTTAAAGGACACGGGTACTAGTTTACCTCAGATAGCGTAGAGGGAGAGTCTCTGGCTGCCAACAAAGAGTTTTGGATTCGATTCCCGGATAAGACGGAAATTCCGATTTCTTTTTTCGGTTACTGTATAGGTATCAATTAGCCTAATCTCCAATCTCTCTCCCTCCCTAAAATTTATTTAAAAAAAACTAACTGTGAATTTTTACAATAGTTGAATTGTAAAGTTCACAACCACATATTGTATAATTTGCTCTGTAGTAGTCGACTTTTTAAGTCTCTTGCAAGTGTTGTTTGTTGGATAAAATTTACAATAGTAGATTGTAAAAATTACAATATAAGAAGGATAGTCCACCGCTACTATTTTATTTAATAAAAATTACGATAGTGAAATAGTAAAAATTCCTTCAATTTTTTTTCCGTGTATGTGATATAGAAATGATCTAAGAACGGGTTTTACAACGAATCGCCTCTAATAAGAATCGCGGGGGTGAGTGTTAACAATAAAAAATGTAATTTTCCAAAATATACACGGAGAAAAAAAAACAACACTGATTACTACTTTGTGCAGTACTTAGTACTGCTTTGGAAGAAAATGAGGTTAGAATGTTTGGGACAGTAGAGAGCGCTACATAAAAACTACTGACTATTGTCTGCACACTACTGAGTCGTGTTCTGGCACGAATCAGTCGTGTTTCGTACAGCGCTCACTACTGACTATGAACATTTTTCTAATATTTGTACGAAACAGTAATCATCGCTGTTTTATTTTCTCCGTGTAGCTTCTAAAAACTCTAAATTCGGTGGGAATCTTTTATTTCTCCTGTAGAGATCATTTCAAAATGGATTTCAACAGAGTTTACTTCTGATAGGAATTGTGAAGGTGGGTGTTAAAATCTAAAATTTTTATTTCCAAACTGTAACTTCTACAGACTCCAAATTTGGTGGGAATCTTCGTGCATAATGTCAGGTTCAGCTAAGAATGAATTTTAACAAGTTCTAACCCCGAAAGGGATTACGGGGGCATCAACAATGAAAAATTCCCGTTTGTAAAATATACCTTCTATAGACTCCAAATTTGGTAAGAGTCTTCTATATGTGATGTAGAAATAATCTAAGAGCGGATTTTACGACGAACCACCCCCAATAAGGATTGCAGGGGTGGGTGTTAACAAACAAAAATCTTAATTTTCAAAATATAGCTTCTAAAAGCTGCAGATTAGATAGGAATCTTTTATTTGTCATGTAGAGATCATCTCAAAACGAATTTCAATCAATTCTACTTCCGATACGGATTGCGGGGGCGGATGTTAAAATTTAAAATTTTATTTTCCAAATTGTAACTTCTACAGACTCTAAATTTGGTAGGAATCTTCGTGTATCATGTCAAGTTCAGCTTAGAATGGATTTTCTCGAATTCTAATCCCAAAAGGGATCGTGGGGGTGTTAACAATGAAAATCTCTCATTTCCAAACAAAAGTTTCTATAGACTCGAAGTTTTATTGAAACTTTTTG
This sequence comes from Cotesia congregata, assembly GCA_905319865.3. Lineage (NCBI taxonomy): Eukaryota > Metazoa > Arthropoda > Insecta > Hymenoptera > Braconidae > Cotesia > Cotesia congregata. Next base: position 15,906,996 of record CAJNRD030001118.1, read on the forward strand.
TTTATAGTGTAGAAATTACCTATCTCGAATAGGATCTTACGAAATTTTTCCCCCACATAGGAGTGCGGGAGTAATAATTGTCAAAAAATTCATATTTTTCAAATACAGTTCCTACAGATATAAAATTTGATAGAATCTCAAGAGAAACAGACAAATACCGGGATGGCCTCCAAGGTCAATGGATTTAAATATTTTTCTTTCTTAATAGTGATAATCTCTCACAAAAATCGTCTCTTTGGCAGCGGCGAAAAAGTCATTGTAAAGTCTCCGAAATTTAACTTTACATATATAGCTATTCAGTCAACGGACTAAGAATTTTTCATATACTTTATATTCACTGATCACATAAACGATGAATTGTTCTTATTACGGGATCGCGGGATTGTAACTGGTTACAATGAATGCATTTTTTCAACACTTGAGCTGTGGAAAAGAAATTTGGCTACTTATTTTAAGAAAATTCGTAAAAAACATGTACAAATAATTTTCTATGAAAAATTGATACTACGGAGAAAATTTTAATTGATGACAAAACTCGTCGCACTTGAAGCTAGGCAGATTTCAATTTCACTTATGAGACCTGCAATTACTTTATCCGAAACTTTCAATGCTCATTTCAAATTTTTTTCTTCGTTCACGGAAAAAAACGTGCGGTAAATCCAACATCACTTGGAGTTGTCACAGAAACACATGAAAATCATCCGTAAACACACTATAGCGTATATATACTTTAGTCCATCCTGTGGTAAATGCTACTCCAAGTGTAGTTGGATTTACCGCATTTTCTTTTCCGTGTTTCAATTATTATTCATTTTTGGAAGAAAGCCACGGAAATGTTATAGTGATTGCACATTGAAAGTTACAATGAATATTAGATAGAATAATCACATCGATATAATGTACAGACCAATCCAATGGAATTTAGAATCTGTGCAAGTCAAAACAATACTTCAATTAAATTTCAAATCTAGATCTAAAAATACAATTCTATAAAGAGCTAATGATGTTCAATTGATAACAGAATGTTAGTCAATTGAGTTTGATAATTTCGTGTAGAAATTAGTCAAATGATTTGAAGTTGGAATTTAATTATTTATAAGTTAAATTAAATGAGATCGTAATTAAATGTTAATAATTAATTCAAGTTAAATGAAATAATATCGTAATTAAATGTTAATAATTAATTCAAGTTAAATGAAATAATATCGTAATTAAATGTTAATAATTAATTCAAGTTAAATGAAATAATATCGTAATTAAATGTTAATAATTAATTCAAGTTAAATGAAATAATATCGTAATTAAATGTTAATAATTAATTCAAGTTAAATGAAATAATATCGTAATTAAATGTTAATAATTAATTCAAGTTAAATGAAATAATATCGTAATTAAATGTTAATAATTAATTCAAGTTAAATGAAATAATATCGTAATTAAATGTTAATAATTAATTCAAGTTAAATGAAATAATATCGTAATTAAATGTTAATAATTAATTCAAGTTAAATGAAATAATATCGTAATTAAATGTTAATAATTAATTCAATTTAATTAATGGTTAATATTACGCGTCAATTATGGATTGACTAAAGCTGCGTGGCTGATGCAATCCTTTGTCACGGTGGCGCGTAATAGCTGCGTGGCGTCACTAAATAAATTTACTTGATTTTATTTATGTTAATTCACTGATTTATTAAACTGATTTAAATGAATTGAGAATTTAGAGTATAATTGAGTCTACTATAATTATTTATATTTAATGACTGATTTAAATATTTGAATGAATGTGAGATGCAAGTAAGAATTATCAAATTGATTAGCACAGAGTAGTCGTACTAGTACAGAAGTCCAAGCACAACTGTTGCATCAGACCACGCGAGCCGGCTTCTCTACCGCTAACCAAGGCGCGCATCAGCGACGGCCATAGCGTGATACGATTATTCCCGAGTTTATACGATTATTCCCTAGTTTTAAAGATTAAGCCCGAAGGCGTAATTCTTCTTATAAGTATTTGACTAGATCTCTTTTCTAGCGGTTAAACATGACATAATATATAAACTGCAATATTACGTAACATTAATGCCATCATTGTATGCCATAACGACGTAAGTTTAACATCATGCGTTTACATCAGTGACAAGTCACGGTTGTACGTATTCTTGACGTAAGTTTAACATCATGCGTTTACATCAGTGACAAGTCACGGTCGTACGTAATACCGATACCATTTGTGAAACATTATTTAACGTCAATAATTTGTCACAATTATTGACGTAATTGTACACAATACTGACGTAATTTGAAAGTCATTTTCTAAATCAGTGATAAACGATTATTTTCTATAATATTGATAAAATTTGGGAGATGTATTATTTTAATATTATCGATTAATCAAAATTTATCAAGTATAAAACTTCTTTAACAAGATGTCTAATTAACAATTAATCGCTAAATATTAAAGAAAATTAGTTTGAAATTTTTTAAGAATCAGGAAGAGGTGAACAGTTGATTTAGGCTGGTACCTTGCAAATTTAAGTCCGTTTTTAATAACAAAAATTTATAATTTCTTAATATTAATGAATATATCTAACATATTAGAAAATAACATACACACAGAAAGAATGGTTCACTTGAACTAAGAAAATATTTTTCTTCATAATTATTTTCTTGGGCGAAAAAAAAATTTTTTTGTTATACTCGCTCCAGAAGTTCAACTTCTGAGCGCTGGGTGGCGTCCGTAAAGGGTCTCTTTTCTAAAGACTCTACCATACCGTTTTTTTTTCACGGCCTAGGCCGTGAAGTTTTACCCCCTCCTCTTTTTACGAACTTTTCATGTACACCCAGACGAAATTGAGAGAGATTGTAAAAAAAAAAGTAACATTCTAGCGTACCGACCGATAATTTTTAGTTTTAGTTACTATTCAGTGGCGCTAATTATTTCTCTGCTGGCGCAGTTAATTACGAAGCGGACCTAATGTTAATAAAATAACAACAACGCCATAAATAAATACTAATAAAAAGTTATTTACATTTTCTGGACGTTAGCAAGATTTTAAGATTAATAAAAAGATAATTAATATAAAATTAATTTTTTTGGCCTTGTGAAACTTTCTAAAATTTAAATATGTCATTATTTGCCTTCTATCCCTCAAAAGTTAAACTTATGGAGCGATAATAACAAAAAATATTGTATGTCATTCGCCCGTTTATTGGCGATTTTGACAACGACTTTTTTTCGATATTCGCTTTAATGTTTGTGACGCGAATGTTCGAAAACGAGCGTAAATTTCCGTCCTCGGCTACGCCTCGGACATTAAAATTACGCCCGTTTCGGGCCTTCCCGCCACAAACCTTAAGCTCATATCGAAATATCGTCACTGTCAGAAAACCGCCACTTCACGGCCTTATGACATAAATATCTATTTTTTGACATAAGAAATTTCACTTATCTCAACAAAATTAATTTTCTTGCTTCAAGAAATACGTATCTTGATCCAAGACAATTTATTTCAATCAAGAAAATTTTCTTGTTTTGAGAAAATTTTTCTCTTGCTCCAAAAAATTAAGTTCTTGACAGAAGTAAATTTTTTTGTCTTGAGAAAATTTTTCTCTTGCTCCAAGAAATTAAATATCTCGATTATAAATTTTCATTAATATTTTTATTGACGAACATGTCAAATGGGAAGATCAAATAATATTGAACCATTTTCTTTCATTCAATATGTATAATTGCGTGCTAAAATAATCTAAAATGGGTATCAAATATTCAAGAGAAAAATTTTCTCAAGGTGAGAAAATTTTTTTCTCAGCTGAAGTAGGTGGCGCTGCTTCCCTAAAGTCTCTAAAAATCTTGATCCAATATAAAAATTTATTGTATCAAGTATTTATGATAATTTGAATTAAGAAAAATTACTTTCACCAACAATAAAATTTCAAGAAAAATTTTTACTTCGGCCAAGACAACTTCGGTCTTCCTTCGGGCACCCGAAAATTTACTTGAGCCAAGAATTTTATTCTTCAGTCAAGAAATCTTTTTTTCTGTGCAGAACATTTTTCATTTACGTTTTTAAGAAAAATACATATAAATTAAATACATGTGGGGTATACATTTTTATATTTATGCTTGTATGTTTTCATACACTGCAGAAAAAAAATCTTGCCTCAAAGGTAAATTTCTTTGGACCAAGAATATATTAAAGATGACTGAAAATTCCGTAAATGAATTCAAAATTTCTTGAGACTAAAACACTTCTTCTTGCTCCAATATAACTTTGGCCTCCGTCAAAATTTTCTTGGTGCAAGAAATACTTTTTTTTTGAGTGCATATGTTTCTCACTTATATTTTTTCCATGAATTTAGGTACTTTTATCGATTGTAAAAATATTTTCAATTTCAGTCAGTATAAATGACTTGGTGTGAAAATGATACCAAAATACCGAGTTCAATTTATGTGGCATGAACTCTAAATTTTTAAACCGTCAAACGAGTAAACGTATGATTTTTATGATTTTGCGTCAAGAAATTAAATGTCAGTCATTTAAATATTGCACTATTACTTGAAATACAATTTTTTAACATTAGTGCTGCTACTTATGAAACATTGTATTAGAAATAATTCAATCAGTTCCATGATTGTCATTAACGAGACTAATAGTATTTTACATCAAATTTCATAATGTTGTTAGTATGTTAAATAAAAGAAATTCAAATTTCGAAAAAATTGAAATTAAAAAAAATATAGATTACAAAAATGTTATTCTTAGAAGAATTGAAATTAAAAAAAAAATCTGGAAAACAGTTGACCCTAAAGGCCATCCCTGCAACTTCCCGCCAATTCCATACCTGAACGCTTGAAATTGCACTTATGACGTTTCTGAGCTCTTCGAGCTCAAAAATACAATTTGTGTGTTATTTCGACCTCTCCAAGCTCAAAGAAATAGCTTTTGTATGCTTTTGAGCTCTTCGAGCTCAAAAGGCTAATAGAAGTTTAATAAATCAGTATTTTTTGAATTTTTAAACTGCAATAATTTCTAAATGAATGGATCGATTTTCACGTGGTTGGCAGTATTTCACGCACTTTTTCAGAAAATCTTAGAGAAATTTGAAAAATTCACTTTTCCGAATTTTTTCGACAACGATAACTCACGTCCAATCAACCAATTTTCTTGTTCTTGGTAACGATCGACGTGATTTTTTGGGCTCTTATAATTATTCTATTTCGTCAAAAATGATCCAAAAAGAAATCTCGACGTTATGTGAAAAAAACACTTTTTTTCGAAATTTTTCGTTTTCGATAACTCTCGAACGAATCAACCGATTTTGATGGGACTGGTGGCAATTGACGTGGTTTAACCGGTCCAACAGCGATCGACGTATCTTTTCAAGTTTAAGAGCTGATTAGTTTTTGGAAGTGATCGGTGAAGCTATTTGAGAGATTTTTTAAAAAAACATTTTTTTTTTAAATTTTTCGTTTTCGATATTTCACGAACGAATCAACCGATTTTGACCGATCCAACGGTGATCAACGTGGTTTTTCAAGGTTCAGAGCTTATTAGTTTTTAGAAGTAATCGGTGCAGCCATTTAAGAGATTTCTGAAAAAATATTTTTTTTGAAATTTTTCGTTTTCGATATCTCACGAACAAAACAATCGATTTTGACCGGTCCAACAGTGATCAACGTGGTTTTTTCAAAGTTAAGAGCTGATTAGTTTTTGGAAGAGATTGGTGGAGCCATTTAAGAGATTTTTTAAAAAAATATTTTTTTTGAAATTTTTCGTTTTCGATATCTCACAAACGAATCAACCGATTTTGACCGGTCCAACAGTGATCGACGTGGTTTTTCGAGGTTAAGAGCTGAATAGTTTTTGGAATCAATCGGTAAAGCCGTTTAAAAGTTATTCCAAAAAAATCATTTTTCGAAAAGTTTGTTTTTGAGATTTCTCAAAATCTAGCCAACCGAATCGATTCAAATTTTCACGAAATTTAATGGCAATGATACTCTTTAGATCGCCACTTATTTCGATCCGATCGGCCGAGCCGTTCAAAAGTTATAAGAGGTTTAGATACACACACACACACACACACACACACACACACACACACACACACACACACACACACACACACACACACACACACACACACACACACACACACACACACACACACACACACACACACACACACACACACACACACACAGACGCACGGACAGCATCACGGGAATAGTCAGGGAAGCTTCTTAGGACCTTAGAACGTCGAGATCTGATGAAAACTAGATTTTTGCAAAACGGGGTGAAAACAATAACTTCCCGATTTTTGAAAATTTTCAATTTTCTTAGCGGGAAGTTAAAAATTTTTTCAAATG
>CAJNRD030001118.1:15924439-15947121 GCA_905319865.3 Cotesia congregata
TTCACAGCATTATTTAATTTTAAAAATGCTTACCGTACGATGGACGATGGGGCTTAATGTATATATCATAAGCGAAAAGGAAATTTGGTGTAGACCGGATAATTCAAATGGTAGAGTAGCCGAGAATCATCGGAAGGGTTTCGGTTTGAGTCCCAGTCCGAGCTATCTGAATTTTTTCGCACATATTCTATAAACTCTCATTAAAAAGGTCCTTTTCCTTTCCTTTCTCAATCCTTTCCTCCCCCAATTATCCTGTTACGTGAATGTTGGAACGCTTCACGTAATAATTACTGTAACTCCTCTTCTTTCCCTTTTCACAGCATTATTTAATTTTAAAAATGCTTACCGTACGATGGACGATGGGGCTTAATGTATATATCATAAGCGAAAAGGAAATTTGGTGTAGACCGGATAATTCAAATGGTAGAGTAGCCGAGAATCATCGGAAGGGTTTCGGTTTGAGTCCCAGTCCGAGCTATCTGAATTTTTTCGCACATATTCTATAAACTCTCATTAAAAAGGTCCTTTTCCTTTCCTTTCTCAATCCTTTCCTCCCCCAATTATCCTGTTACGTGAATGTTGGAACGCTTCACGTAATAATTACTGTAACTCCTCTTCTTTCCCTTTTCACAGCATTATTTAATTTTAAAAATTTGTCAGAAGTGGGATACGAACGCACGCCCAGTTACCAGAGCGATATTTTTTTTTCCGTCCAGCTGAAAACTTTTCAATACTACATTCAAATCAGAGTGTAATTTAAAAAGTTCCCATTGGAAATATTGTAAATTAAAAGCACTGTGTTAACTTCACTTAATAAATATCAAATATAAAATCATGCTAGTAACTTCTGGATTACTTCTGGTTAAATTTTAAGGAAGTTTGCGTCAAACTCGCAAACTATTATATTTATGAGTACTCTCTTGTTTTGATCTTGACTAAGGTACTTACAAGGAGAGAGTAATCAACTCAATTAATCAAAAATGTAATCAGCTAATGCAACTCTGTTCAGTTGTTTCAGTAATAACATACGTGACTCCAAATGAGTATCAGCATTTTTCCTGTCACTGAGATGAAGGATTCTGTTAGGAGAGATGACTGTCCAGATAAGATTATTATAATAACTCGTCTAGAATATGATGCATCTAAATTAAAATTGAAAATGTATAATATTGCTCTCTGCAATGATGTAGATTTTCAATTTAGAGTTTCCGTAACTTCAAGCTCACTGATGTTAAATAAATACTAAATTTCTCGAGTTTCTATTTACTTTTCAGACTAGGGTAAATGTTCCAGTAGTTTACCGGGCACCAGTAATTGACCGCTTTGATAAAAAAGTCCGAAAATTATTATTAACTGCATTTTTTATGACCCTGAAATTTATTTTTAACTATTGTTAAACTTATAATCATTACAATGAATAGGTATTCCAGATTTTATTTAATTTTTAGAACATCGAAATTAATTCATGAAAATTTTTCACCGCATAATCTGACTCAAATCGGTCAAATACTATAGTAGAGTATCCGAGAGGCGACTACATGTTTTAGTTAACAAAAAAGTTTCTATTAGGTTAATCTTGCCAAATTGAATTCTGAAGTAGTCTTTAATAGTTTCTTAACAAATCTCTCAATAAGATTTGACAAAAACAATCAAGTAAATACCAATTCAACGACCGGTCAGATACTGGCAGAATAAAACACCGTTGTACCATCAATAAATGACTTCGGTCATCTATTGGAACCTGCTATTTTTCAAAACACCAATAGTTGACCGCATGCACAATTGTAAGTTTCTAACCTATATAAAATAAAAATATAAATATGTTTACGTGATAATATTATGTTTACATAAGTGTTGTTATTTAAAATAATTTATAATTATTAAATTATTAGTAATAAAGAAGTATTTATGCTTATTGTTTAATGTGTTTCAAATAAGATGATTGTTGAGTCAAGTTTAAATTTGTACACCGATAGAAGGATTTATTAGCTATTAATAATTTAATTTATTTAGGAGAAAAGAGTACATTTGTTAATAGTTAATAAGTATTTCTTTATATTTACCCAATATTTATAAACAGGTAATAAATATTTTATTGAGTGAATTTAGGTTTCGCTTGCAATGTCATACTTATATTATGAATGATTGCTTTATATACATTATTGCTTTACATTATTTTATAATAACGTTTACTGTAACATAACAAATTTTATCACAGCTCAAATATCTTTTATATTTTTAAATATTAAGAACGTTAATTTATTTAGTGAATTGAATTATTATCATGTATTAGCTGTAGGGTTATAAAAAGTGTCAAAAGAAAATTGCTATTTTTGCTTTTCATTTTAAATAAATATTTTTTAAAAGTTAACAAATATTCATTAACACTTAATAAATCGTATTTTATAAATAATTTATAAACTGTTAATTAATATTTATTAAACCCTATGATATTAACAAACATCATTAAATATAAACAAATCCTTCTATCAGTGTAACAAGTTTAAATATGAATTTTTTTGATATTAGAAATATATAGACATAAAATTATAGTAATTAATAGCTTATTTTAAATAATAGTTATTATTTTTAATAATTGCATACGTTTGCCTCAAAAAAATATTTTGCTTTTGTCATTATTGAATCGAAGTTCAATTTACTAATCTGTTGCTTTTTTATTATTATTAGTTTTGTTCTAAACTAAACGAATTTTGTTTACTAACAATACAAATCTAATATAAATAACTAAGCATGAAAACATTATACATTAAACATAAAAAACTAATTAAAATTTACAAAATAACCAATGTTTGATAATCGGTCAACTACTGGAACACTCCGGTCAATTTACTGGATCAAGCCGGTCAACTACTGGTGTCTAGTAATTATACTTAAGAATTTAATAACTGGTGTTAATTACCAAATGATGAATCAACTACTTTAGCCATCTCATTGCAATTTGGTGCCAGACATCTCTTTTCAAAAAAAACGAAATTTTGAAAAACTTGATCAAAATCACTTTTGAATGATTCCGCATTCAAATTTACTACAGAGATACTGGTATCCTTACGGATACATTTACTGGGACACTCAGAAGCTTCAATCAAACTTGGGGTATTTCGAAAGAGTTGAGCTGCGAATCCGGCAGCGTTTGACAAGCAACTGATTTGTTCAACTCCACAAACCACTTGTTTTTGAGTTGGGTCTCGTAATTCAAAATATTCTAATAGAATTTTTCCCCTTGATTTGTATACACTAGGAAGTAATTTTTTCGCTTTCTGAATTTGCAATACTATTGAAAACAGTTCGTTGTCTTCATGCTCTTCCATCTGAAAAAATTCAATGGAAAATTAAACTTTTCAGAATAACAGTTACATTAATTGCCTTATATTTATAATTTACCTTATCTCTGATTACATCATAATCAGTTGCAGCTGCCAACAGTATTTGAAAAATGCTGTCAAAAGGACAGGTGTTGGTAAAGCGAAAAGTACGTTTTCCAATTTTGACTGGATGCAACTTTTTCGAAGAGCCATTTTTAAGAACCGGAAGCCCAACACCTCTTTTCGTACATCAACTTGTCTTCGATAACATGAGGCTTTTTGCCCAAATACAACGAATTTGACTTAGAACGTGAGTCTGGATTTCCGAGTCCTCTCCAGTTCTCGACACTTTTTTTTTGCTATGAGTTCATCTGTTGATTTCTTGTTTATTAATTCGCAAGCCTTACATAATCGCCATTCTCCATAACCTTCTTCTTGTCCCTCAAGACGTGATGAACATTCATCTAAAAGATGAACAGGTTTCTTGCATCGAAAACAACGATGAATCCCCGTTGGAAAATCACCATTTGCACAAGCTTTGCATTTCGTAGAACAACTACTAGACTGATGGTTGAGTTTTCCAGCGGATTCATCATCCTTATCATTGTCGACATCCTTGTTCTTGACGCTGCTGTGAACATCAATAGGTTCAGTGTCGTCACTATCAACATCGTTGTTATTTTTCTCATCATCCTTATCATTGTCAACATCCTTGTTCTTGCCGCTGCTGTGAACATCAACAGGTACGACGGCATTACTATTATCATCGTTTCTATTCTTGTCAATATGGTCGTCATCTTCCTATTCATTCTTACTATCGACGTCAACATTATCATCCAGTAATTTATCATGACTCGGCTCTGGGGCAGATAATGACGCTGCATCAACAATCTTAGTACGGCCTTGAAGATATTTAATCAGCTCTTCCGTTCCTTGATCGATTCTTTTTCTCTCATTATTGAGCACTCAGTTTGATACGTTTAATTTCTCCTTCTACGGAAGCACTACTTGCAGGGATGCGTCCATAGTTAAATTTCTTGTATACAATGCAAGACCATAGCGGAATGAGACTGATGTCTTCTAACAGTTTTTTAATTATAGCAGTACAATATAGTGCATTTATATCGACTCCTAGGTCGTTTAATTCTTGTTTAGCTTCTTCTAAAATATCACAACCCCATTTCGACCAGGTAGATTTATCACTGGAAGTTTCATGAGATTTCTTAATCTTTTTTTTTTGGAGGTTGTTTCACATCATCTTCATCACCTGAATCTGACTCACTATCTTCAAGATTACTTTCCTTCAAAATTTGTTCAAGTTCCTTGTCAAATTCTTTTACGTCGTTTTCATAAGAGGAACCTATAAAAAATATTTTTATATTATCAAGGGTAACATTACATTATATTTATAGATAAGAGTTTAAGTATGACCGATAATTCTAACAAAGTCTTTGAATTTGCTTTGAACATACTAAGGTATATTAATTTATCTTTTATTTAAATATTATTTTAGATATTTATTAATTATTTTAAATTATTGTCTTTACAATAGAGTAAATGAAAAAGTATCAATTTAAAGTATTAAACGTTGCGAAAAATGCGGATTATTTTTAATTGATTGTATGCTAAGTGGCGCCATTCGACTGGTATTATTTTTAAGATTATAATTTTATCTTAGTAATTTTCTATTATCTTTCATATTTTCACTCTTATCTACAATAAATTTTCATTAACGATTTGATAGAATTATATTTGTTATGTTACCATTGGTTATCATATATTAACCGCTATTATATATTGACCATTACGAAAATAACAATGAGTTATATACTTGATTAAAATTATGAAAAAAAAAAAAAATAAATAAATAAATAAAAAAACGAAAAAATAAATCAAAAAAATAGTTGACAGTAAGTATCGATTACTTGATTATCTCACAATTGAATAATAATAAAGAAAAATTTATATTAACACTTGAAACAGTAAAGTTGAGAATTCAAAAATTTAATTTTAATTCTATCTTTCTCTAATTAAAAAATGACTAGTTCAAATTAAAATAAATAATATTACAACAATAATATTATTTCTAGTGAATCTGTAAAAATACGAACATACCCTAGCGGATTCCTGGTGACGGTTAAATTACGGTCAAACGACGGTGAATTCACCGTAAATTCACTTTACCGATGAAGGAAAGTCTATTGGTGGTCGAACAACCGTCGTTCGACGGTGAAAAATAAGTGAAGTTGTGAAATGTTCTGACGGTGATTGCATGGTTCATATAGTAAACATTCACTAGATTTTCTCCATGTGTTTCCCACTCAATGATTTTTCGACCTCTTGATCGTTTTCAGACATAGATACAACGGTGAATGACTAGTAAAAATTCGGTGAATAAAGAGTATTTCGGTGGTGAATCCACGGTAGTCTGCGAGTGAATTTCAGGTCAAATGGCGGTAAAGAAGATAGTAACGGTAAAGTAGAAATTTTATACCAGCGATCCATTGAAAAATTGCTGGATGAAGTTTTATTTGTAAATGTAAAAAAATTTCATAAATTAATATACGGGGCTAATAAAAAATAAATAAATAGTTAATAAAAATAATTCGAAAAAGTATTCAGTCACTACAATTTTTGACATTATAAGAAAAACACTTTTTATAAATTTTTGTAAAATTTCAGGATTTTTTGTTTTATGAAATTTTTAATTTAACATGGGCTCATGAAATAAAAAAAAAAATTTTTTTTTTATTAATAAAATTTAGTGAATTTATTTTTGGTGACTAATTAAAAGAAAATGATTTATTATTGAGAATTCATGAAATAGAAATAATTATCAAAACTAAATTAAGTATCCGTAAAATACATGGTGATTAAAATGCATTTTTAACAGAAGTCTGGGATATATAATTATTATAAATTTTGTTTATACCCCAAATATTTTCTATTGGATTGAGATCTGGTGAACATGGTGGATGTTTCAAAACGATAATGTCGGGGTGTTCTCGAAACCATTCATTTACTATTTTTGCCTTGTGCACAGGACTATTATCCTGCAAAAAGTTATAGTTGGATGAATTTCTACTGGGAATAGTCTTCTTGCAGCAGGATACATAATATTGTTGAGAATGTTCTAGGGTAAGCTTCGATCTTTTATGCATTAGATATTTAAAGTTCATACCAGTAATTTCGTTCAGAAGTTTTGTTTTTTCTTGAAAACTTGGCGACTTTTCACCAGAAGGTAACAATCCTGTCCGCTGGCTTAAAGCAACGATAAAAATTTTTTTAATCCATGTTCTTGCTTCATCCTTATCTGTTACACAAACCAATTTTCCAATACATGCTAAATAAAAAACTCTTACTAAGGGGAGATACGGTTTCAAGATAGCCAAATAAGTCTTTATGAAATGAACCACATCAAGTCTTATGCAATTACTGTAGCATTTAGTAGCGCTTTACTACCATCCATCACAACTTCAGCTGGCTGTGTGAATCCATGCTGGAGCCAATGATGCCAAAAATTGAGAATTGTCACAGTATCTTGAGCATCAGATATCATTTGTCCTACTGTGAATTGCTCTCCAGCAAAACGAGCGGCTATTATATACAGGAACAAACTGTTGGTTTTTATGTTATTTTTTTTCATAAACTTAGGGAACATCCCACCACTCGCATCGACGTAGACACAAGTATTTTTATCTTGCGACTCATATTTTAGGTAAACGTCACGTTGGTGACTAGTCCAAAAATGTACACAAACTGGTACCTCAGAAACCAAATGTATTGTTTCTGGATAGACCGGTTGCATTTTTGTTAATGCTGTTATCGGATATTCATCATAAAAAAGAGTTGATTTATATTCCGCTTTAGCTGTTCTGAGTACCTGACTTTTCGGAAGGTGAGGAGGCTCAGGATCACCGGGATTCATCAACTCATTTGCTTGTGTCGCGCGATATCGATCAGTTGTTTGATCTTGTAAAATTTTACCTACTGCCGTACGTTTGGGCTTTCGGAAATGAGTTTTTTTACAATTACCGTCACCTCGAGTAGCTGTACAATTGAAAATAACGTCATCATGAACTGTCTTAAATTTGATTTTTAATTTACTCGAGCAACGACATTCACCTGAAAATAATTAAAATTATTGTGTCATTAATTTAAGTTCATATTTCAGATTTTTTTTAGCTTCTATGGATAATAATATTTATTATTATTTATTATATTTATTATTATTATTTATTATTTATATATTATTAATTGCATAATTACCATTTATTGACCCTGTCTGTTTATCTAGAGAAACATAATGTTGCTCGTAATTAAAACCACACTTACGACGGGTGGTTTCCCAGATTTTATGAGTAACAAAGTCTTCCCATTTTCCTGGTTGTAGAACATTTAGTTGGTAAGCCACTTTCCTGGTTCCACGATGACGATGGTAGGTCTTTTCTATAATCATTTCCTCAAATTCATCACGAGTCACCGTAAAAGTAAAGGAATATGAATTATCTGATTGATCATCAGTTAAAAATTCACTTGTAGCTGACACATCTTGGGTGGAATTTTCAGTACTATTTAAAGTTGAATTAATACTCTTATCTGGATAGTAAGAAGGCATCAATTCTGATCTAACATTATTTCGATTACAGGCAACAAATGAATGAATACTTTTTAGCTTTATAGTTCCATCAATCTCATCAGAAATAGTTTCCCAAATTGCATCATCTTTGGAAATAACATCTGTCGAATTAGCTTTGAAAATCTTATCAGAATATTTTTTTAAAACTTCTTTCAGTTTATCCTTATCAACCGACGCTGGTCGCCCGCGTTTAGTTTCCATGATGAAAAATTTAATAAATTTATAAAATTCTCTATAATTTTCGACTTTAAAATATAATTGTCATCAAATAGCAAGTATATATTACACATGTATAGTTAGGTTATTATTGAGACATACGTTGATTAATTTTAACCAGTAAAATAAGCAGTTCAGCCAACTATGGAAGTTTTTTTACCTTAAGAGGGCAGCACTTGTTAAATCTTGTCTTATGCTTTGAACCCAGAAACTTGTCGATAGAGCAGATTGTTATAATTCCAAAGAACGATAAACTACGAATATTATGTTGGCAATAGGAAGCGTTTAAATATTTGAAATTATACCGGGTACATATTTGAATGATCACCCAATTGTAAAAATGACTGAAATTCTTAAGACAATTTTTACATACTATAAAGTTTCAAGACAATTAATTGTTATACATAAAATAAATTCTTCAATAAAATCGTTAATTGCTCCGTATCGAGAAAAAATTTAGCAATATTTTGTTCTTAATTCTACAGCTTTTAAATTATGATAATTATTTAACAATTACTTGTTATGATTTACATGTATCTAAAAAACTACGCGTGTTAAGCGTGACCTCTAAATGTAATAATACAAACGTAAAATGGAATATTTAACGACCTAAATTAGAAATCAACAAGAATATTTAAATTCTATAAAGCAATACATTGCTATACATAAATCCAAAAAATTTTGAACTCGTTGAAGAAGTTCGTTTTACATTTTGAACAAAAAACTCAGAACTTCCCGAATAAAAAATATTTTACATTATTAGATACGATTATATATAATTTACATATACTCGTTTAAATTAATATTTATATAATATAGTAATATAGTAACATAATATATAAATAAATAATATAGGTCATTCCATGTCAAGTTGACCAATAGTTGGAATCAACCCCTTTCGATTTGGATAAATTTTGGTCAGAAACTTTTTTTATCATAAAACGAAGTTCTGCCAAAGAAAAAAAAGTAAAAAAATTTTTTTCAAAAGAAATGCAAATTCAAAATTTCGCGATTTTTCCAGTATTTAAAGTTTGTTTTTGCAATATCTCGAATGCTATTATAGATACAGGAATAGTCTTTCGTTTGTTTAAAAGGGGACACTTAGGGCTATTGAAAAAAAAAAAAAAATTTGGAAAATAATTTTGAAAAATGCCAAATTTGTCAAATTTTGAATTTTTGAAAATCGTCAACAATGAAGAGAGCCATTAAAATTTTGGCTCAATTTTTTTTTGTATGATACCTTATCTTATAAGATCCTGAAATTTTTGGAAAGGTGTTTTTCTTTTTCAAAAATATGAATTTTTGACTTTCAAAAAAAAAAATTTTCAATCTCAAAAAAAATTTTTTTTGTTATTTGCAACTTCTATATAAGGTAAAGTTATGCAAATACATAATATTGTAATTTTGAGTATTCAAAAATCAAATGCACGACGTAAAAATATTTAATAATAAATTAATTTTAACTTTTTTTTAATTTTTTAGACATCATTTTAAAGTCAGGCTTAACGCATGATATAATTTTTTATTTTTTTAACGTATGATATGTTTTGTCCGTTTCTTCACTTCAATTACAGTTTTTAACCTCAAATAACTCAAACAGATATTAATTGTCTATAAAAATTAGAAATAATTTCATGAGAATATCCATTTTTTTTCGTTCTTTCGAATAATTATTTACTTACGAATTTCTGTTCATTGATAATTCTCAATCTCAAATTACAAATTATTCCTATGTTAATAAGACGACAAGTGACGTCAATAACTTTAAATGAAGTAAAAAAATGACAGTTAATAAATTCTATCATGCGTTAAGGATGACTTATTTTAAGGATGCAAGACTATGTCTAAAAAATGAAAAAAAGTTCAAATAAATTTATTATTTAATATTTTCATTTGATTTTTAAATACTCAAAATTACAATATTATTCATCTGCATAACTTTATCTTATATAGAAGTTGCAAAACCAAAAAAAATTTTTTTTTAAATTCAAAAATTCATATTTTTGAAAAAGAAAAACACCTTTCCAAAAATTTCAGGATCTTTTAAGATCAGTATAAGGTATCATACAAAAAAAAATTGAGCCAAAATTTTAATGGCTCTCTTCATTTTTGACGATTTTCAAAAATTCAAAATTTGGCATTGTTCAGAATTTTTTTCAATAGCCCTAAGTGTCCCCTTTCAAACAAACGAAAGACCATTTCTGTATTTATAATAGCATTCGAGATATTACAAAAGCAAAATTGAAAAACTGGAAAAATCGCGAAATTTTGTTTGAAAAAGAAAAACACCTTTCCAAAAATTTCAGGATCTTTTAAGATCAGTATAAGGTATCATACAAAAAAAAATTGAGCCAAAATTTTAATGGCTCTCTTCATTTTTGACGATTTTCAAAAATTCAAAATTTGGCATTGTTCAGAATTTTTTTTCAATAGCCCTAAGTGTCCCCTTTCAAACAAACGAAAGACCATTTCTGTATTTATAATAGCATTCGAGATATTACAAAAGCAAAATTGAAAAACTGGAAAAATCGCGAAATTTTGTATTTGAATATTGAATTTGAATATTTACTAAATCCTATGATGTTAAAAAACCATTTATTAACAGTTAATAAAGTTTATTAAGTATAAATAAATCCTTCTATCAGTGTAACTATACGAAAATAATATATATAATTATATATGAATCATATATAATTGTATATAATATTTTTTACTCGAGACGGTATTTTGTGATTAGTGTGATTACCATAAAACATTCTGTTTTTTTATCTATAAGTCTGTTTCTCCAATCATTAATTATTTCTTAATCTACACTATTTTGCGGATGAAATCATGGTAACTGTATTCAATTATAAATAAAATTAAATTTCAGAGAAATTAATAATTTCGTCAAGTTTAAAAAGTGTTATCCAGGCCCTCCATCAATATATAGTTCCATATTCAGTGCTCCCTCTGTAAGCTATTTTAACTGTGTCTAAATTTTTTCATTAGTTATGAACAAGAGAAAAAAAGATAACCTCTTATATCTTATATAAGGGAGGGAGCACTGTACTAAACAAATTATTTCATTAAAATTTGAGCTTTTAATTCTGATTTTAGGGTAAATACCCCAATAGATAGATACCTCCCAATAGATGGACAAATATCATTTCCAGAAGTAATTACATGAGTTTTAAGAACAAAAATCATAGTCGTTATTTTTTTTATGTCTACAAGTAGTTCTGAGAGCGAAAAGTAATTTTTTTTAACTTTTTATTTAAAATAATAGTTTAAAAAAATTATTTAAATTGGACGTCTCGAGGTTTTGCTCCAAAAGCGCCACCACTAGTAAGCATGTGACAGATAGCTTGTGGACGTTATGTGTTATTATTATTAAAAATAATAAAAAAAAGTAAGATTTGTACATTTGATTACGCTTATATTTCACTAACAAAGCTAGAAATATAATATTTTAATTATAAAATCGAGAAAAAATAATAGAATTTAGTGTCTATCTATTGGTGACACTTTTCTGACCTCTATCCAATAGATGGACATAGAGTATATATGATGAATTTTCTTACTTTTTTTTTTTAATTTTATTAGTGGATCAATGTGAGAATAAGAGTAAAGATTATAATAAACAGAGATGTACAAAAAATGAAAGCATTGTTATGATTATTGAAGAAATTGAAGAGAAAAAAGAAAACGCTGAATATAAGAGAAAATTGAGATAAGGAAATTTAAAAGCAAAAGAGAACAGACGAATTAAAAGCAAGCAGAAGACAACATAAAATGTTTTAAACGTTGTGTTTTATAAATTAATATTGATTATTCATTAATGATTAGTATTCTTTATATTAATATATTTTATGTTACTTTGCATGAAAAAGCATCACGTGTTCAAAAATAATAAAATTGCTTTATGATGATGCTTTTGATATAATTATATATAATCTGCACATAATTGTATCTAATTGCATAAAATCTTTTTTACTCGGGTTGAGTGAAAATATTATGAATAATGGGCGCAAATAATGAACACTAAAGAGTTTATCGAATAAAAGATACTTTATTTCTAATTTTTAATCAAATGAAATACAAGTGTACATATCTAAAGAGTTTTGGGCCAACAGACTGAGTTTTTAATCTTACAATTTCTAATTGTACTTAATTTGTGACATACATATTTTTACATGGATAAAAATAAGTATAGCTGTAGAACTTTGGCTTTTAATCTTCGATCCGATGGTAAAAAGAAATATTTGAAAATTTTCAAGACTGTAATGCTATAAGAAGCTTAAACTATTTACAATTTTCGATTAATTTAATATCACTGTAAATTTCTCAGGACCACTTATTCATCTCTGAATTCAGTTGAAAACGAACAATAAACGAGACAAAGTTTCTCTTTTTTCTTAAACTTCAAAGACGCTCAAGTGAATTTCTATCATTGTTGGAGTGCTATATTTACGATTTTCTTTAAAACAACTTAGGTCATTCTAAACTGTAGAATAATTTTTGAAGTCATCTACAAATATATGATTGAATTATAACTCGATTTATCAATACTATGCTTACTGACTTAATAAATACTCCTTATTATGAAAATTACTCAATTATTCATTAAGATATTCATATGACTAAGAATATACAAAAACCAAGAAATAGCAATCAGATTGATTATAAATTGGCTCTCCAATAGAAGTAATAGACATTATGACTTTCACGCGAGAAGCACAGTTCCGTTGGAATAAAGTGAGTAGCAGTTTTAAAGTACTCGGTATATCTGCAATTATGGGGATTTTCAAACTTATCGAGCTCGAAGAGCGCAAAAGCATAGAACAACTGTCTCTTTGAGCTCAAAGAGCTCAAAAACGTTGTAAATAGTTAAATTTTGAGCGCTAATTTTTTTTTATTAAAACGTCATTAATAAATCTGGATAATATTTTATTTCTTAAAACTAACTTGAAAAAAGCCTGAATTATCCGGTTCAATCGAAACTTACATCTATATTTACAATAGTTACATGAATTAACTTGTCTTTCCTTTACCAACAATTTTCTAAGTGTGAAATTTTCTCAAAACTGATAGATTAAATTGAAATTTTTCGATTATTTAATCAAAAACTCTTAAAATCGGTATACATGAAAGTTTGATGATGAATATCTTTTGAACGCTTAATTTAATCGCCAAAACATAAGATACCATTTTTATAGAGCAGTTAATTTGCTACAAAAATTTCTATTGCCCATTCAATAATAGCCATTTCTTGTCGAGTTATAAAATTCATAAACAAAAGTGACATTTGACTTAAAATAATCAATCTTAAATCTTCAATATTAGTGAAATGGTGAGGTTTACGGAAAAAACATAAGATACCTTTTTTGTAGAGCATTAAATTTCCTACAAAATTCTTAAGAAAATTTTTTCTGTACGACCAATTAATGATGAGGAATGAATTTTTTTCTATTGGACTGAGAAAAAAATGAAAAACTGCGACGCGGAGGATCTTCCTATTAAAATTAAGAGTTCATATTTGGTGAGAATTTTTTTAAGGTGCCTAGTAACCCATTTTTCCGTATTAATTGTAAAAAAAAAAATAGTTGATTTTTTTGACCCACCCTAATATATATAGGTCAGACATCTCAGTATGTAAAAAAACGAATAGCTCAGCACAAGTTCGACGGTAAAAATGTTAATGTGTTGAAAGAAAATAAAACAGCACTGGCTGCCCATCACTTAGATTCGGGCCATAGTTTCGGGTTTGATAAGGTGGAAATAGTAGATACAAAAAGAGTTCATTTAAAAAAGAATATCAGTGAAATGATACAGATAACATTACACGATTCAGTTAATTACAGAACTGATACTCAGAATTTAAGTGTGGCGTATAATCAAATTTTAGATCTAAAATCTATCAAAAAGAACTACAGCGATGTCAAACTAAAAAACATCTTTAAACTTAGCGCTAGATGGTCAGTAGAGTTGAGGTCTAGTTTACCGACGCTGGTCATATGTTTGCAGGTTGGACTGAGTGGTTATTATTATAACTGAATTGAGTAATGTGTGTACGTACTTTCACATTAAAGTTTTAACAAAGAAATTTTATATTTATCAGTTTAAAATTGGAGTCTGGATGTATTATTTTGCCAGTTGGGGCTTTTTAAGATTTATATTGATGACAATTGTGGAGTAATTTATAGTTTGATTAGTATTTTTTAAAAAATGATTGTTGTAATCTATAATTTTAAAGGTTAGATTGAATTGGATTTGTTATTGTATTTATATTGACTGACATATGAAAATTGTATTTACTAGTTGACGTGTTTATATATTGTATGTTTAATTTGTGTATTTTCCTCATTGTAGAGCCCTGAAGAAGTCAGGAACTACTGACGGAACGTTGGCGATGAAATAAAAAATATTCCACAATAAATTGAGTCCTTATTTCCCACTATCAATTAAAGAATTAATAAGACAAGGACATATACATCATGGAAAGAGAGATATATAGAGTCGAGATATAAAATGTAGATAAAAATGGGGATATCAGCCTTGTTAAAACCAGATAACGGTATACAAGTAAAACTCGAAATAACATAAAATTGTTATTATTTATCATAAAAAATAATATAATTAAGTAATAAATATTTTCATGCTTTAATATTTTAATATTTTTAATAGCATTACTTGTAAACATAACACACGTACACACATAACAAACACGAATAGAGCAGTCAAGGTATACGCAACCGTGATAAAATTTATTGTGTTGCCAAACTTTTGACCTCCTTAAATGATGACTATTAAGGAATTCCTTATTAAATTTAACGCAATTTTTCCAATATTAAAAAATCAATAACTTGAATACAAGCTCGATTTCCTAGCCCAAATTTTCAGGGCTTTTTAGGAACATAATAAAGCAACTTTCCTGAAAGTTTAAAGGAAATCAAAGTTCCGAGAAAAAAGTTCTAGCCATCTGAAAACTGCAATTTTTTAAAATTTGATTGGTTTTAGATGGCTATAACTTTACTTAATAGAAGCAATCAAGTAAAAATTGCATATATTCTACTAAAGTATACCCCAATAGAAGACATTAGCTGCTGGTCGATCCTCAACTTCAAACATTGAACATATACTAGTGTTTTACAAATAGGTCAAATTTAACCAAAACAGTTCGTTAGTTAGAGGCTGTCAGCTAAGCCCTATATGAGTTTAGACCAAAACTTACCCGAGAAAAAATGTTTGTATATAATTATATATAATTGTATATAATCATATATGATTATATATGGAATCACATATATAATTATATAGAATTATATATAATCATATATAATTATATATAATCATACATGATTATATATGGAAATGTATATGAAGTTATATATAATCATATATAATTATATATGACTATATATGGAGCAATATACAACCATGCAGGATTATACATAGTTCCATATACAATTATATATAAGTATATAAAATTATATATAATCATACATGATTATATATGGGATTGTATATGAGGTTATATATAATCATATATAATTATATATGACTATATATAGAGCAATATACAGCCAAGCAACATTATATCCAGTTATATATAATCATACATGATTATATATGGAATTGTACCCGCATGGAGAAATATATATGTCAAAAATATATATGGCATATATTTACGCAAAAAAAAAGTATGTCAACATATATTTTTCACATAGATGCTGACATATATGCAGAGATACATGCTTACATATATGTAGACATATAAGTAGACATATATGTAAGCATACACTGAAAAAAAAATTTCTAAGTTTGAGAATTTTCTTACTCAAATCAAGAAAGTTAAATTTTTCAAAATTATTTTCTTGATTCAAGTTAAATTTTTTTCTGTGTATCTCTAGACATTTATATGCGCACATATATGCACGCATATATGTAAACATATATCTACGCATATATGTGAACATATATGCGGACATATATTTAGCGCAAAAAAAATATATGTGAAAGTATATATTTGCATATATTTTTCGCATATATATTTTTCCATGCGGATATATGAGGTTATATATAATCATATGTAATTATATATGATTATATATGGAGCAATATACAGCCAAGCAAGATTATATATAATTATATATAGTTATATATAATCATACATGATTATATATGGAATTGTATTTGAGGTCATATATAATCATATATAATTATATATGACTATATATGGAGCAATGTACAGCCATGCAAGATTGTATATAGTCCCATATATAATCATAGATAATTATATATGATTATATATTCGTATATATAATTAACATACATAAAAATTTTTTCTTTAAAAAAAAATTTTTTTTTGATAATCACAAAAAGTGCAAAATGGTGTTCATAATTACGTTTAAATAATTCTGAAATACAAAATTTGTCACATTTCCTATGAAATGTTTTTTTTGCTCTGCTACTACGTAATAGTGAAATCATTATTTATTTTATTATTTAAATAAGTGTTATATTATAATGAAATTCGGTAAAATAAATAAATTATGAATTATGACTATCCAAATATATTATAAAATCAATTTTTATATTATATATAAGATAAACTCATATGATGCATTAAGTAGATCATAGAATCATTATTGTCTAAAATAGCAGCATAGCAGATAGAAACTTCAAGACGCACGGAGATCACCAAAGAGCAATGTACAGCCATGCAAGATTGTATATAGTCCCATATATAATCATAGATAATTATATATGATTATATATTCGTATATATAATTAACATACATAAAAATTTTTTCTTTAAAAAAAAATTTTTTTTTGATAATCACAAAAAGTGTAAAATGATGTTTATACTTACGTTTAAATAATTCTGAAATACAAAATTTGTCTCATTTTCTATGAGATGTTTTGTCCGCTATGCTACTACCTAATAGTAAAATCATTATTTATTTTAATATTTAAATAAGTGTTATATTATAATGAAATTTGGTAAAATAAATAAATTATGAATTATGACTATCCAAATATATTATAAAATCAATTTTTATTTTAAATATTTATGATAAACTCATATGATACATTAAGTAGATCATAGAATCATTATTGTTTAAGACAGCAGCACAGCAGACAGAAACTTCAAGACGCACGGAAATCACCAAAGTTAAGCAGCATGGGCAGGGTTAATAGAGTTGGATGGACGACCGCCGGTGTTATAGCCATAAAATTAGATCTAGATATTTTTTTTGCATTTTGATTGGTTACACAGAGTTGCGTAGGACCATATTAAATACTCTATCCATAGAATTAACCCAATAATTAATTAGATGTAATAAATATGTCGTGAAATAATAAGACTAATATTCGTGGTAATTAATTGTTTATTTAATTATAGTATAACAAGTAAAAGAAAGATTTATGCGTGTATCGTTATTTGCCGGGTAACTTTAGAGTGGAGTACAGAATGTATACTGTACATAGGTACTATAGTGGGGAAATAGGTTGCTCCGACGGCTCGGCGTGAAACTAGCGACGGTATTGTAGCATTTACAACACCCCCTCTCAATATCAGCGCGCAGTAATTTATGATAGACCCAAGTCCTCTCGGAATCTCGAATGTTTTGCTGGTCCCAGAGATTTGGTAAAAATATCGGCTACCATTTCATCCGATTGTAGATGTTTTATGTTAAGGAGTCCCTCACGAACTTTCTCGCGTATGAAATGATACCTGACAGCTATGTGTTTCGTTCTGGGGTGGAATGCATAGCTCTATGCTAATGCTTTAGCACTCCTGTTGTCGCAGAAGATGGTCCCATCTGTCGCCTGCCTCATTTCTAATTCCAGAAGTAGTCTGTTTAAGAATATCGATTCTTTGGCGGCTTCGGTTAATGCCATGTACTCCGCTTCCGTTGTTGACAATGCCGTCGTCTTCTGCTTCTTTGCGCTCCAACTTACAGCTGCTCCGCTTAGCATGAACGCATAACCAGCGTATGCTTTTTCATTTTTACTGTCGTTTGCGTAGCTGGAGTCCGAGTATGCTGTTAGTTTTCCCATGGGTCTATGATAGTGTAGTGATAATTCTGCTGTCCCTTTCAAATATCTTAGGACCTTTTTGGCCGCTCCCCAGTGATGGTCTTGTGGGCTGTCGTTGAATTGGGCTAACATACTCACAGTATGTGCGATATCTGGTCGTGTACATGTTGCCAGATACATCAAAGAACCAATCAATTCTTTATAAGGATATCGTTTTTCTGATTTATTTGTTCTCATGCCAGTTTTTGCATCCAATTTTCCGCCTGGACTGGCTGGTGTTTCTGCTGTGTTACATTCCTCGATATTGAATCTTTTGATTATTTCGGCGATATACTTCTTTTGGCATAGCTTTATGCCGTTGCTTTGATCAATCTCGATCCCTAGACAGTATTTTGCATCGCCGAGGTCTTTAATCTCTAACTCCTTGTTTAAATTATTCTTCACGTGCTCGAGGAGCTCTTCATTATTTGCTACGACTAGAATGTCGTCCACCCAGACCGTGATGAAGATTATGAATCCCTGTATTTTTCCGATGAAAACACACGGGTCTGATGCGGTCGGTTTCAATCTTATTTTACCCAAAATGTCTCGTAGGCAGCTATACCATCTTTCTCCAGATTGTTTTAAACCGTAGAGCGCTTTCTTCAGTCTGCAAACTTGATTATTATTTCTCAATGCTTCCTGCATTCTCACAGCTGCTTTATGGATCGTTGAATCGCGTCTCTCCGTGCGTATAATCTCTTCGATGGCCTCAGCGAGCCCTTCGGGTAATTCCATATATAAGTTTTCATTTAGGTCACTGTTTAGATAGGCAGTTTTGACATCCCATTGTTGTACTTTTGTTCCAATCTCTGCAGCTATTGCCATCATCAACCTGATCGATTCAAATCTTGCTACAGGTGCATATGTCTCGTTGTAGTCAAAACCGGGCCGTTGACTAAATCCTCTTGCGACGATGCGGGCCTTCCTTCTATTTATTTCTCCATTTTGGTCTGTTTTAACCTTTAATACTGTTTTAGTGCTGATGACATTTTCATTTTCGGGTCTTGGTACAATTTCCCAAGTTCCGTGTTCGAGGTGTGACTTTATCTCATCAACTACTGCACGTTTCCACATTTCTGCATCTTCTCCAGCTAAAGCATTTTTTAGTTGAACGTCAGCGTTTAATATTACTCCGCAATGTTATAAAATCGCTGTCGCTCTCTTCGGAGTCAATTGACTCGTCTGCTGCTCTTGGACGTTTTTCAGTCTGCATTAAAGAGGTATCGAGTGGTCTCTTCGTGCCTCGAGTCTCTTCTTCTTCTTCAAATACATCCTCTTCGATGTTTTCGTCATTTCTGTTTGTCGAGCCTCGACTAGAGCAGCTGTCGGTTCTATATTCCTTTGATGGACGGCCGGGCTTCCCGGTTCGTATCACCTTCGGTCTTCCAGGTAGTTTTCTTACAATCATAATCTCATCATTTTCTTCTTCCACTTCTTCTTCTTCTTCTTCTTCTTTTTCTTCGTGTGGAGTGAGATCGACGTTTACATAGAGTCTACTTGGTTCATCCTCTGCATCTTTTTCTTTAATTTCTGTATTTTCACTTCGTTCTAATAGTTTTGGTGGTTCTTTATTACCTCTCATCGGCATCGTGTCTTCATCAAATGTGACATCACGAGTTACCACAACCTTGTGGTTGTCTAAACGTATTCTGTATGCTTTTGCTTGCGGATCGTAGCCTATTAGCTTACCAGAAATTGCTTTTGGATCCAGTTTTCCACGACCAACGCTTTTATCCAGCACGTAGGCCTTGGCACCGAAGACTCTCATGTGTCGTAGGTTGGGTAATTTTCCGTGCCAGATCTCGTATGGGGTTCTTCCGCTTATACATCTGCTGGGACACCGATTTCTTATATAATTCACCGCAGCTACTGCCTCAGCCCAATATGAATGAGGTAGATTTGATTCAATGAGCATACACCTTGCCGTATCCATAAGTGTCCTGTTCCTCCTTTCAGCTACTCCGTAGCTGACATGTCTTCGGAAGGTTCTGGGTTCGAATCCCAGTCCGAGCTATCTAATAATTTTTTCTCACATATTCTATACACTCACATTAAGATGATCCTCTCCATAATCCTTTCTCAATCCTTTCCTACCAATTATCCTGTTACGTGAATGTTGGAACGCTTCACGTAATAATTATCCGTAACTCCTATTCTTTCCCGCTTCACAGCATTATTTATATTTGTTAAGGTCGTTTTGTTGTGGAGTATACGGTGCAGACAGTCTTCTCTGTATTCCAGCCTCATTCAGATATTCTTCGAATTTGTTATTGCAGTACTCTCTGCCGTTATCTGTCTGCAAATATTTAATTTTGTGGCCAGTAAAAGTCTCGACAAAATTTTTAAAATGTTTAAACTTACCAAGGGCTTCATCTTTGCTTTTTAAGAAGTATACTTCGCCCCACGTGCTGCAGTCATCGATGAAAGTTATCATATATCTCGCCCCACCGTTGGAGAGTGTTCTCATGGGGCCACAGATGTCGGAATGCACGACTTCTAGTGGTGTTCTGTTCCTATCTGGCCTCTCTTCGAAAGGTTTTGCGGCTAATTTTCCGCGGCAACACACGTCACATATTTGATTTTGTCCTTCTCGTGACAAATTTATTCCAGTAGCTAGCTCGTCATCACATAACTTTATGACTCCATTCATATGCAGGTGTCCAAGTCTTTTGTGCCATAGATTTGACGAGTTCTTGGCTACGGGTTTTACTTGAGACATCGCTCTGGTAACTACTTGTGCCTGTTCTTCGTGATCTTTCTCTCTTACAAAATATAGATCACCGATACGATCGGCTATCATGACTGTTTTACCTTCCTCGTTAGTTACCACTGCACTTTTGTTGTCGAAAATAATTTTCATCTTCTTATCAGTAATCTTTGATACCGACACAAGGTTCGTTCTCAGACTTGGGACATACAGTGTGTCGTGCAAGTTCGCCATCTGTGATTTACTTCCACTTATGGCTACTTTAGCCACGCCCTTTACCTTTGCCGCCGCTGACGCGTCTGTAGCTAACTTTAACATTGAATCACATGTTACCTTGTTTTCTAGAATGCTATCGTCACTGCACATATGAGTGGTGCACCCACTGTCCAGGCACCACCTTTGTCTCGCCTCGCCTTGGATCTTGTTTACTTCTTCTCGGTTCTCAGCTTGAGCGTAGAAATCCTCGGCTGTGTTTACTTGCGCGCGCTGTTGCTTCTTGTCTCTTCCTGTCCGGCAATTTCGAGCGAAGTGTCCCGGCTTGCCGCACTTGTAACAAACTCCGTACATATTTTTGTTATTACCTTTGTTTATGTGTGCTTGTGACCTTGATTTAAGGGCGTATGCTTTGTCTTCATTCTCTGTTTCACCTGTGTCTGTTTGTCTAGCCAAAACTTCGTTTAATATTTTAATCTTCAATTCTTCTGGCTTAGGTAAAACGTCTCGGCTTTCAATTACACATCTGAAATTTTCGAAACTCGATGGTAATCCGTGTAGTAACATAGTCGTGAGCAGGTCCTCATTTATATCTATTTCCATAGCTGCGAGCTTATCAACAACATCAAAAAAATTATCTATATACTTGTGTATATCGTCGCCATCTTTGAGCTTATATACGAACAAAGCTTTCATTAATGTTGCCTTACGTGTCGGCCCCTTTGATGCATAGATAGTCTCCAATTTTTCCCAAAGTTCACGCGCCGTTTTACAATTTTTGATGCCTTTTAGTTCTGATGGCGCAATAGCCAGGATGATACTAGCACGTGCGGACTGGTCACCTTCTATCCATCTTGTAATGGCTTCTTCATTTTCGTTGGTGTCAGTTGGCCTTGTTGAATTTCTTCCAGCATATTTCCATAACTTTTTCTGTACTAGCAAAGCTTCCATCTGTATTTTCCACGTGTCATGGTTGTCTTTTGACAACGCTTGAATATTGCTGCTGTTCATGCCCGCCATGTTTTGTATATCTGTTCAGTTTTAACTAACTACGGCGTACAAACACTTTAGTCTTTTATTTCACACAAAAAAAAATTCTTTTTACTCTCCAGGCTTTTCCTGGGCCCATAACCTGTCGTGAAATAATAAGACTAATATTCGTGGTAATTAATTGTTTATTTAATTATAGTATAACATGTAAAAGAAAGATTTATGCGTGTATCGTTATTTGCCGGGTAACTTTAGAGTGGAGTACAGAATGTATACTGTACATAGGTACTATAGTGGGGAGATAGGTTGCTCCGACGGCTCGGCGTGAAACTAGCGATGGTATTGTAGCATTTACAACAAAATATATAATTAAATATTGTTATATATAGTTATATATAATTATATATAGTTAGACATAATTATATATAATTAGATATGATTATATTTGGCCATTTTTCATATATAATCATATATAACCAATTTATATATAAATATATATAATTATATATAAATATTTTTTCTCGGG
>CAJNRD030001118.1:15951244-16000154 GCA_905319865.3 Cotesia congregata
ACATACATACATACATACATACATCTCGGGGCAGAGGAGATACTGCTACCGGGCGCGTCTCCTTGAGCGGATGGGAGAACGCTCGCTGTCCTTGGATGACACTTGGATTATCTCTTAGTTGATGGGGTACAGCGGGTAGGTGTCAAGCAAAATAACCAAACAAAATATGCTCCCGTGGACAAAACTCCCCTTTAATGGGTTGGTCACACTAACTGACCTAACAAGACGAGGGTAGCGTTGTTCGCGTCCGTAGGTACTGCTTTATCATCCTACACGTGCTCTCCGGGTAGTGCTAAATGAACAACACTAACAACAATATGGAAATGTCACAGAACATTGAAACATTGTCTACAGTACAGAGGATGGATACCTCAGTGCCGGCGAGGGAAGGCGTGAAAACGGGCCTGAACTCGTCGTTATCAAGCGACCGTTACGACAGCAGGGTGGACCCCATGGCCCTGCTGTCTGGAAATGCTACAGGGAGTACGCAAGAGAGAACAATTAACAAGAGTATTGAGGGGCCTCATGCCCATGAATCGGCGATAACAGCAAGCGCTGAAATGAAAAGAACAAAAGCACTGGAACACCTTGCAAAGCTGACCATTGACTTGCAGGATTTCGTCCTATCCAAGGTCAATATTCACAAGGAGATCAAGACGAAGACGACCAGCGTAGTCAACGCCTTGCGAAGATTTAGAACACTGGATGAGGATTGGCAGTCAACACGACGACTAACGCCTCGCATTACGCCAGAGAAAAGCAGTCAAGCTGTTATTGAGACTGAGTAATCAATGGACATCGGTGCCGATGGTGACGGCGAATCTGTTGCTGACGACAAGAGTGAAAGTGTTCCCAAGTCTAATAAGAGGAAGGACCGAAACTCGCCAGATCTAACAGAAAGGCGAGTGGCAAAGAAGAAGGACCTGAAGCCAAGTCCTCTGAAAGACGCGACGAAGCAGAACGCCAAAAAAAAAGACGCAGCTGCCTGGCAAGACGTCCAATCAAGAAAGGAGAAGAGGAGACTAGCCAAAGAGCAGCTCCCAAAGCAGACTTTAAAGGAGCCCAGGCCGGAGCCTAAGCGGAAAAAACCCCACAAATGGATCAGACCCGACGCACTGATCATTCGCCCGGCCGAGAAGGAGAAATACGTCGAGATCCTGCGTCGAATCAAGCAGTCCGTCCCTGATGAACAGGTCCGTACGACCGTGGAGAAAATCCACAAGACCAATACCGGGGACATGCTGATCACACTTTCGAGAAAGAGTGCTGATAGAGGCGAAACCCTACAAAAGACCATCGCAGACATCTTTAAAGAGGAAGCCAAAGTGATATGCAAAGGGACACAAGAGACTATCGAGATCCGAGACGTCAATGACGACACGACGAAGTCAGACATTCAAACTGCACTGAAAAAAGAAACCGGAAAAACCTGTGAAATATCCCTGGAGTCGATCAAGATCCGTAAAGCCTACAGAGGTACTCAGACTGCTACAGTGACGCTACCAGTGACAACTGCACAGAAGTTACTAGAAGGTAACAGCAAAGTGAGAATTGGTTGGTCCAACTGTCGAATAAGAGCAACGAAGAGACCTGTCCAATGTTTCAAATGCTGGCACTTTGGGCACTTCGGATCCCAGTGCAAAAGCAAAGTCGATCGGTCTAGGCTTTGCATCAGGTGCGGACAAGAAGGGCACAAGATTGCTGATTGCGAAAATCCAGCCAAATATGCATTATGTGCTGAGATTAAAAGTGCAGAGAATGTTGCCCACCATGCCGGTACCCATAAGTGCCCGGTATTTCAGAATGCACTCCAGAAGTTGACGAACAAACAAGCATGAGGATACTGCAGCTCAATCTCAACCATTGTGAGGCAGCTCATGCAATCCGTGCGAGAACTAGAGCTTGACTTGGTACTGATAGCAGAGCCATAAAAACACCTGAGTACTCAACCCTGGGAATCTGACAGCACATCCAAAGCTGTCATCTGGTCATGTGGCAAGCTCCCTTTCCAAAATGCGGTCGACAACAGCAATGCCGGCTTTGTAGCAGTATCAGTAGAGGGCATTCGCTTCTATAGCTGTTACGCACCACCTAGCCTCTCTACTGTCGAATTCACCGCATTTCTGGATCGACTTACCGAGGACGCGAAGCATTACCACCCAGTGGCAATAGCTAGGGACTTCAACGCCTGGGCAGTAGACTGGGGAAGCAAGTATACAAACGCGCGAGGAGAGGAATTACTAGAAGCCTTTTCTACATTAGATGTAGTACTGCTCAACAGTGGTGACACACCAACCTACACCAAGGGAGATGCAAGTTCTATTGTAGATCTCACTTTCGTCAGTGGCAGCCTCACCAGAGGTAATATCGACTGGAAGGTGATGGATACCTACACAGTCAGCGACCACAACGCGATTCTCTGGGAAATATTAAACGCCCAGAGCCCGAGAAGACCTAAAGAGCAACTTAACACCATTGGCTGGAAGGTAAAAACTCTTGACCCAAGTGCATTGTTAGTAGCTCTTAATAGTGACCAGATTATCGCAGACGTGGCATGAACACAAGACCTTCCGTTCACTGGTGGAACGACCACATCAGCGCCCTTCGTAAAGAGTGTCATCAAAAGAGAAGAATATCTCAGCGTGTCTACCGACGAACTAACTCTGTGGAACTGGTTGCAGAGTACAAAAAAGCCCGTCGATCCCTGAACAAAGCCATCAAAGATAGCAAGAGAAAATGCTGGAAGGAGCTCATCAACGAGGTGGACAGAGATCTGTGGGGTCAGCCGTATAAGGTGGTTATGACCCATCTTAAAAACCAGCTAATGCCATCACCCACGTGTCCTCAACTCCAACAGAAGATCGTAAACGCGTTGTTCCCCGGACAAAGCGAGTTTAACTACCTAGTAGCGCAGAATAAAATGGATGACATTCCATTTGTCACGGAGGAAGAACTGATGGAGGCTTGTAATCATGTAGGGAACAATAAAGCGCCGGGATTGGACGGGATCCCCAATATTGCCTTTAAAACAACTATAAAAGCAGTGCCATCATTGTTCCTGGACGTCTACGACACATGCCTCAAGGAAGGGATTTTCCCTCGGAAGTGGAAGCAGCAACGACTAGTAGTACTTCCACAAGGAAAAAAGCCACCAGAAGAACCGTCATTTTATCGACCACTTTGTATGTTAAACACAGCAGGTAAGATACTTAAGCGTATAATCCACCAAAGAATAGAAGCAGTTGTCGATCCACTCCTGGCAGACAACCAGTATGGTTTTCGGAAAGGACGATCAACCCTGGACGCAATCAACCTGGTTGTTGCAACGGCCAAGGAGGCAATCGAAGGGATCAGATGGAAGGGTGGAGCGAAGAAGTACTGCCTGGTGGGCACTCTGGACATCAAAAATGCCTTCAAATCCGCCAACTGGGACTGCAGTATGCGAGCTCTGGAAGAGAAAAACGTACCAGGATACCTACGTAGGATAGTGGCTAGCTACTTCACGGACAGAATCCTGAGATACGACACGAAGAATGGTCCAAAAGAGTACGATGTTACCAGGGGCGTACCCCAGGGTTCTGTTCTGGGTCCACTTCTGTGGAATGTCATGTATGATGGCCTGCTGAGACTGACTCTACCAAGAAGTGTCAAGCTTGTTGCATACGCAGACGATGCAGCTGTCGTAATCGTTGCGAAACACCTAGATGAGATAAACTACATGTTCAGTATCACCTTTGAGAAAGTTAACCGGTGGATGGATTCAATGAATCTACAACTGGCTAAACAGAAGACTGAGGCTGTGCTTATTACCAGCAAAAAAGTGATAGAGACCATAAAACTGAAAGTCGGAGAACAAGAAATCACATCACAACCATATATCCGATATCTGGGAGTGATGCTTGATACCCGACTCAACTTTAAGCAGCAAGTCGAACACGTGAGTGCAAAAGCATCAGCAGTGGTAGCTAGTTTAGCACGGCTGATGCCAAACGTCGGAGGCCCAAAGCAGAGCAGAAGACTACTACTATCATCTGTAGTCACATCAGTGCTCACTTACGGAATATCTATCTGGGCGGACGCACTAGAAAAGCAAGAATCATGGAGAAAGGCTGGACCAGTATATCGTCTGAGTGCCCTAAGAGTAGCTTACGCCTTCCGCACAATATCTGAGGAAGCAGTGTGCGTCATTTCTGGAACTCTACCTCTCAGAGTCCTAGCTGAAAAAAGACGGAACCTTTACCAACGAAAGAGGTCAACAATACTGAGCGCAGAAGAACTCAGAACGGAACAAAAACAGCACAGCATCGCACCATGGCAATCTCAGTGGGATGCCGCAGAGAAGGGTAGATGGACGCATCGTCTCATACCAAAGATTGATATTTGGCTGAACCGGAATCACGGTGAGGTCAACTACTACCTAACACAGATGTTGTCAGGACATGGCTGCTTTCGAGCTTATCTTCACCGCTTTAGGCATGACGACTCTTCGGAGTACCCGTCCTGCCCTGGAGCCACTGAAGATGCAGAGCACGTTTTTTTCGAGTGCTTGCGTTTCAATCAATCAACAACGTGAGGAGCTGGAGAAGATCCTGAAGAAGACAATTCAACCAGAGTCAATCGTAGAAGCAATGCTGTCTTCAAAAGCTGCCTGGAATGCAACGAACACTTTTACCACAGAAGTGCTAACAGAGTTGCGTTCCATCGAGAGAAAAAGACCAAAAGACAGAATCTAGAAGGAAAATAACATCTTAGCCACCAGAAGGAAGAGCGGCAGCTAATTCCTCCCCTCGCGAAGAAATGCCTTACGGCGGTACCATGGGGGATCAGAGGATAGAAGAGAAAGGGGTTTAGGGTTTAGTGGGTAGGGGCGTCAGCGTCAAGTTTTAGTATGACGCTGCGTCGAGTCGCCACATATCCGGGCCAACATGTATGCCTAGAATCCGTAAAAAGGATTCCCCCCCCCCCTAAAGGGAAAACACACACATACACACACACACACATACACACACACACACGACACGAAGAATGGTCTAAAAGAGTATGATATTACCGGAGGTGTACCCCAGGGCTCTGTACTTGGTCCACTGCTGTGGAATATCATGTACGATGGCCTATTGAGATTGAAATTGCCAAGAAGTATAAAACTCGTAGCATATGCAGACGACGTAGCCGTAGTAATCGTCGCTAAACACCTTGACGAGATTAACAACATGTTCGACATCACCTTCGAGCGAGTCCATCGGTGGATGAATACGGTAAACCTGCATCTGGCTACACACAAAACTGAGGCAGTGCTTATATCCAGCAGAAAAGTGTTAGAGACCATCAAGCTGAAAGTAGGCGAACAAGAAATCACATCACAACCTTACATCCGATATTTGGGAGTGATGCTTGATCCCCGACTCAACTTCAAGTAACAGGTAGAACACGTCAGTGCCAAAGTATCAGTAGTAAGAGCTAGCCTGAAACACACACACACACACACACACACACACACACACACACACACACACTTAGATCAATTTATTCAAACAAACCTATCATTCTCAATCACTTAAAACTCAGAAGTTCCCGGTCTATTAGCCTAACATGCTAGGGCCGAATACTTAAAAACTATAAATATTTTAAATGTAAAATTAGTTAATTACCCTAAATCAATTTTTTTTTCATAACAGTAAATTTCCTAAAGACAAGAAACGAAGCGACTTTCAATAAAATGGCCAAATACTTGGAACCTCTCCATTGCAAGATATGCCGAGCAATAATATTTGAAATACAGCACCATAAATGATAAAATTATAATTTATTTTTCTTGTTTACTGATATTCGGAAGAATATTCCATTAATTTGAATAAATACCGATAATTACTAGATAGTAAGGTAAGGTTGTGAAATAACCAAAAATTACTTCGTAATGGTATACATCGTCACAAAATCGAAAAAAGACTGGCTATAAAGAGATTCTTAGTGGCGTTAGTAACTTCACAAAATTTCATACAAGAGTAGGGGTAATTATTGACGACCATTGTCTATAACCTAATTCTCTATCGCGACTGTCACTAATTAATTTTTTAAATTACATAATTTTTTGACTCGGCCCTTCACGCGAAACATTATCGGCTAACACTATTTACAAGATGATATAGTAGTAATACCAACGTGCGTTTAATAGCCACATTGAAAGTAAAATTATAACTTGAATATATTTTGATTTCATTGTGTAGACAAAATCACTCATTTCTTGACAGATATGACATCAACCACGTAAACGAAAATTTAGCAATGCAATTAAATGTTAAAATACGTTGACTAGTCAGAATTCCAGTATACCCCCTTACGTCATAGCTCAAGACCGGGAATTGACTAGAAGAATTGAATCATCCAATCACCTCTGACCCCATTGATTGTTGTAAGACTAAAATACTAGCTGAATGATGAATTCACACTAATTTGATACATGATTTGTACAAGACTGTTATAAAGCATACTCTATATTTATTTCAAAAATTTTACAGGTATAATAAGAGAAATAACTCTCACTAAAATCATCAAAATCGATACTCAAGATAAAATTATACTAGTTCAGAAACTATGTCTCATAACAATATTCCTTGCATTTTCAACGATATCAAAGATCCAGGTGATCGATTTCGGCTGGATAATTTGATGAACAAAGGCGTATATGGTACTGTTTATTCAGCAATTGACACTCAAGCAGGTAAGATATAATTTTCTGAAGTATAAATTACGTGCAAAGAATAAAACTCACAAAGATAAGGAAACCTCATGTATTAATAAAATGCCAGACAATTTTTCGTAAATTTCTAAATTGATCAATCGAAATTTGTGAAAATCGTTAAGATAACATTTTACTTTCGTGAGTCTTCTATACGATTTTTAGTAGACTATGAGAATCTAACTATTGCATTAGTCCTCGTGACAAAACTTTTGAAAAATTTCGATTCAGTTCGTCAACCTGATTCAGAAAATACATATCGATTGGAAGTTTATAAATGTACTAGCATGCATCATGCGCGTAGTGTTATACATTTTTGAAATTTTTCTTTTCAACACTTCATTTCGCAACGAGGCCTTTATTATCTAATAAAAGTTCTCGGTCCATGCCACTTAGTTATCGACGGATCCTAGAGCACTTCGATCCGAAGTATTCGTGGAAGTAGCTTTGAATTAGTAAGTCAAACCCCGAGGTTGAGGCACTGACGCCGTGAAATTGAGAAGATCTGAGTAAAGAAGAAAAGAACGTACCATTAAACTAGAGAAAACACTTTGGATGTTGAGCTCATCACAACGACCACGAGAAAATAGCACAGATTCAGATAAACATTGTTAATCCTTCCGGCCCAGTGGAAAGAATGGATAAACCTTTACTAACTATTTAATTGGCTTGCTAGAAATAATGCCGGCTCAGTTATTAATTAATAAATTTCAATACCAAATTAGATTAAAAATTGTTTCGATTAAAATGAAAAATATATAATTGAGCGATTGGAACGAAAGAAAAGCTAAAAAAGATGGTGGATAAGGATTTTTGCGGTGCAAAAGATTTTCCGGAGTATCAGAGACGAGGAAAATCAGACCTTCGAAGGACTGCTAACCAACCACTAGGTGTCCAGATAAGATAGTCAGACCATCACGTACTTAGGCATCATGTCAAGTAGGGGAGTGTAGGGTCACCCCGGTCACCTAAGAAAAGAATTTAAAAAAATATTAAAAGTATCATTTTGGAATAATAAAAAAGACTTTATTTAATTCTTTGACATCTGAAGAACTAAATGCAATAACTAAAAAATATGAGTATGAAGATAAATAAAAATATTTGAGAAATTATAGAAATAATGAGTTTGACCGGGGTGAACCAACGTGTTGGGTCACCCCGGTCATTAGGCAGGTCGCTCCGTTCAGTATTAATTTTACTTTAAAAATTAGAAATTCCGAATTATATTGTTAAAATTTTATAAAAATTGAAAATTAATTTTTTTATTGAAACTTTAGCAGTAAATAACATTAAATACTGGTAATTTTCAACATTTAAACTCCAGAAAATCGTCACTGCACTGTTCCCACAGCAACGCAACTTCGATTACCAGTTGGTGCCAGGCGAACTGGACGACACTCCACCTGTCACTGAAGAAGAACTGCTGGAGGCCTGTAACCGTGTAGGGGATAATAAAGCACCGGGATTGGACGGAATCCCTAATATAGCCTTGAAAACCATAATAAAGGCAGCTCAGACATTATTCCTAGACGTTTATAATGCATGCCTTAAGGAGGGGACTTTCCCGCATAAGTGGAAACAGCAACGATTGGTACTGTTACCTAAAGGGAAGAAACCACCGGATGAACCGTCATCTTACCGCCCACTTTGCATGCTAGATACAGCGGGTAAGATATTTGAACGCATAATTCACCAGAGAATTGAAGCAATAGTCGACCCACTCCTGGCAGACAATCAGTATGGATTCCGGAAAGGACGATCAACCCTGGACGCAATCAAACTGGTTGTTGATACGGCCAAGAAAGCAATCGCAGGAACCAGATGGAAGGGTGAAACGAAAGAGTATTGCCTGGTGGCGACCCTAGACATCAGAAACGCATTCAACCCCGCCAATTGGGAATGCATCATGCAGGCCCTCCAAGAGAAGAATGTATCAGAATACCTTCTTAAGATCGTTACAAGCTACTTTGAAAATAGGGTCTTAAAGTATGACACAAAGAACGGTCCGAGGGAGTATAATATTACTGGAGGTGTACCACAAGGTTCAGTTCTAGGCCCGCTCCCGTGGAATATTATGTATGACGGTCTATCAAGACTAACTCTGCCAAGAAACGTCAAACTCGTAGCATATGTAGATGACGTAGCAGTAGTGATTGTTGCCAAACACCATGACGAGATAAACCATATGTTCGATCTAACTTTTGAGCGCGTTAAC
Organism: Cotesia congregata; assembly: GCA_905319865.3. Classification (NCBI taxonomy): domain Eukaryota; kingdom Metazoa; phylum Arthropoda; class Insecta; order Hymenoptera; family Braconidae; genus Cotesia; species Cotesia congregata. Next base: position 15,960,196 of record CAJNRD030001118.1, read on the forward strand.
CGGTGGATGGACGCAGTGAACCTGCAACTGGCGCAACACAAGACTGAGGCAGTGCTTATTATCAGCAGAAAATTGGTAGAGACCATTAAGCTGAAAATCGGCGAACAAGAAATCACATCACAACCTTATATCCGATATTTGGGAGTGATGCTTGATGCCCGACTCAACTTCAAGCAGCAAGTAGAGCATGTCAGTGCCAAAGCGTCAGTAGTGAGGGCTAGTCTCGCACGACTGATGCCAAACCTCGGAGGCCCAAAGCTGAGCAGGAGGCTATTATTGTCATCAGTAGTCACATCGGTGCTTACTTACGGAATATCCATTTGGGCCGACGCATTAAAGACGCAAGAATCATGGAGAAAGGCTGGACCAGTATATCGACTGAGTTCCATACGAGTAGCTAGCGCCTTTCGCACAATATCAGAGGAAGCAGTGCGTGTTATTTCCGGTACTCTGCCTCTCAGAGTCCTAGCTGAGGAAAGACGAAACCTATATCAACGGAAAAGGTCAACCACACTGAGCCCTGAAGAACTTAGAAGCGAAGAACGGCAACACAGCATCGCAAGATGGCAACAAGAGTGGAATGCTTCAGATGAGGGTCGGTGGACGTACCGTCTAATACCTCGGGTTGATGTGTGGTTCAACCGGAGTCACGGTGAGATCAACTATTATCTAACGCAGATGTTATCACTACACGGATGTTACCGGAAGTATCTCCACCGCTTTAAGCACGATGATACCAGAGAGTGCCCGTCCTGTCCAGGGGTCAATGAAGATGCGGAGCATGTCTTCTTTGTGTGTCCACGTTTCAAATAACAGCGCAATGAGTTAGAGAAGATTCTGAAGAAGAAAACCCAACCAGAGTCAATAGTAGAGACAATGTTGTCGTCAGAAGCTGCCTGGAATGCCACAAGTATTTTTGCTACAAAAGTGCTTACCGAGTTGCGATCCATTGAGAGGAAAAGTGCGAAAGACCGAATCTAGAAGGAAGAAATAACATCTTAGCCACCAGAAGGAAGAGCGGCAGCTAATTCCTCCCCCCGCGAAGAAATGCCTTACGGCGGTACCATGGGGGATCAGAGGATAAAAAAGAAAGGGGTTTAGGGTTTAGTGGGTAGGGGCGTCACCGTCGAGTTTTAGTATGACGCTGCGTCGAGTCGCCACATATCCAGGCCAACAGCTATGCCTAGAATCCTTAAAAAGGATTCCCCCCCCCCAAAAAAAACACACACACACACACAAACATACATAGTGACACCCTCGTGGGAATGGTCAGGGAAGCTTCCTAGAACCTCAAAACGTTCATCGGGATCTGATGAAAACTCGATTTTCGAAAAACGGGGTAAAACCAATAACTTCCCGATTTTTAAAAATTTTCAATTTTCTTAGCGGGAAGTTAAAAAAAGAAGATCATAAAAACGAAAAATAGCAAATTGCATAAGTTTCATTCAAATAAATAACAAGTCGATTAATATTCAAAATAAATTAAAAAATATTTTTTTCAGAGCATTAACTATTTGTTTTTTATGTATCGAACGAATGAGAATTATGAATTGTGCACTTCTGCATTCGCCAAACTTTTTTTTTCGCCGTTCAAATGTCACAATAAGAACAACAGCCGCTAAATTATCCGCTCATTTATTTCGATTTTTAGGTTACCACTAAATTTTCTGCACAACTCACGTCACTCAATTCACTTAACTCAATGAAAATCTCGTTGGGCGCAAAAATTTTTTCCGCGGTCGAATTCTTATTTTTGATAAACAAGCTAATAAAAAACATTTCCTCGAAGTATGACTATGCGGTGATGACTACAACAGAAATTCAAGACTAGCAATATATATTGATTGTTATCTCACTTGTCTTATACAAAAAATTCGAATTCATTCTATTCACATTAAATTTTATTGCTTCTTTGATTATTACATTACTAAATTGAATATCTATAACAGATTCATGAAAATGGTTTTAATTTTATTTAGGTCACAATAAAGTTGCGATTAAAATTCAAGTTCTAACGTCCGAAACTCAAGAGATAATAATAGAAGAGTACAGAGTTCTTCGGGATTTGAGTAATCACCCTAATGTTCCTCATTTCTATGGTATTTATCGCAACCGTTGTGGAAGATCTAATAAAGCAGATGAAATTTGGCTTGTTATGGAGGTAAGTTTCAGTTGAAAAATAAAATATTTCAAGGTTCTTTTATCCACAAAATAGAGCTACTTCAGCGAATCCTACTACTTTGAGACTATAGAGTTTTAAAAAAAATACTTAACCTATTTAGTATTGAATTAGTCATTTTGTAATTTTTAAAACTCTATAGTTTGGTCGAAAATAAACAAAATCAAAGAATCATTTTCATGTTTTTTCTTAGTTTTTCTCGAAAGCGGCCATAAAATTTTTATTTGAATTTATACTTCATTTTTTTATAGTTTGAAATTTCTGCACTCCAGGAAGTTCTAGGAATACTTTTAGAAACATTTAATAAATAGATTTTGTCACAATGTTTGCTCACTGTAGCACTTCCCGCCTAGCCTGAACACGCGAGTATTGGAAGTCCCGCCAGATGGCGGCACCTCCCGAGCAAATTGATAAAAATTATTTGACAATTACTGAGAAAGTTCAAATTTATATAATTTAAACTTTCGTTTAGTTTGAATTGATTTGATTACTTGTTTTAAATAATAATTATAAGTGTAGAAAAGTAAAAAGTGTAGTAATATGCTGGAAACTAAGGATTAGGTTTAGACTGGTTGTCTCAATTGAACACAGCGAGAATATTATTAAAAATAAAACTATAAATTTATTAACACTGTATACACCTTAAATTTGTATTAATGAAATAGCAGTGTGTGTGTGTGTTTTTTTCCCTTTAGGGGGGGGGGGAATCCTTTTTACGGATTCTAGGCATAGATGTTTAGCCTGGATATGTGGCGACTCGACGCAGCGTCATACTAAAACTCGACGCTGACGCCCCTACCCACTAAACCTTAAACCCCTTTCTCTTCTATCCTCTGATCGTGAAAGAGTTCTGCGCAGTTGGTCATTTTTACAATAAGAACGACCCATCATGAAGATGTTCTTTATTTGCTCCACCATGTCATTGGCAATCATTGCCTGCTAAAATCAAATGTTTTACTTATTATCAATGGATAATAAGAAATCGTAATGGTATTCCGTGGGATGCTGGTTTTGTTGCGCATGAAGATGTAGGACATTTTATTAGAATGGCGATATTAACCGATAAGCCTTACTACATTTCTGTTGTTGGAGAAGAAAAGAAACAGTGGCTCGAAAAAATCATTGGTACAAGTATTCCGATATTACATATCGACATGATGGGATATCGTGGGTACAAGAAACCATTAAACTGCAACTATAGTATGTATCACGAATACGTCACGAATTCTGAATGTGCTTGTCAAAATGCTCAAAGTATGTATGAGTGGTACAAGATCAATCGGGGTATCTACAGTCAGTACAAGTCAATTCTTCTTTACCTACAGTCAGGAGAAAGCATTCTCAAAATGGCGCTGAAAGATATTGCGCAGTTATCTGTAGAATTTATACTATCATTTGCATTAGATGATGTGGATGAAGTGTGGGACTCATTGACAGAAGAAATGAAAGAAAACAGCGAAATTAAAGGATATCGAAGATGTACTGAACATTACACCTCTCTTTCTAACGGTTGTGAACATTTGAAACGAAACTGCATCAACTGTGTAGAGCTTGAAGATAGCTGATCTTTTTTTGTATCCAAAGAATATAAATAAAAAAAAATTAAACTTAATCTTGTGTTGATTATTATTATTATTATTATATTATTTAAAAAAAAAAAAAAAACAAAAAGTATGGTCTTCGTGGTTCTGTTGGCTCGGGGATTCGAACCTAGACCCTACAATTTACACATACTCAGATACCAACCAACATACCTCCTGATTCAACGAGCCACGAAGACCATACTTACTTAAGATTAAATTGGAAAGGTTAATAATGGATTAACATTCTTTTTATATGTATATGTTATTTTTATTGAAAATTAGAAAAATATATTACACAAGTTTACGTACATTTCCACTAATTGGATTATAATTTACAATACGATCATGAATGATTAAGCAATAAGCTGCTGTCTGATCTGGAATTGCTGCTGCAGACTCAAACTCTAGACGAATGTCTACAGGTCCTGATTTTAATGATTCATTCTGCATGGAACAGTCAATAACAATCAGTGGTGCTTTAGATATAAAATCTTTTTTCGATAACAATGGTTCAGGTTCTTTATTATAGTATGACGCTTGAAAATTTGTGTACATTTCATATAATATAGCATACTGATTCTGTGTAATATTGAGATTCAAATTTCCGTATGGATAGCATTGTGAATTCAAGTATAATTTCACATCACGAATACTGCAGTGATCAAATTCACATGCATTTTTATCTGCTTGATTTTTCCGTGATGTTTGAAAGCCCAAAACAACGTAGCGTAGTTTTTCCAGTTGATTTGATGTTTTAACAGCCCATACATGTTTAGTTGTTAATGGTAGTAATGGATATTCATACAATTCCCACGTGCGGTAACTCATTGATATTGATGGATCTCCAGAAAGATAATTAAGAAGTTGAATATTTTGCTTGTCTGCAACTTTAATGTACGGCATCAACCACTCAATTTTATGAAGAGTAATTTTGAATTCTTCAGCAGCTGTTTGAAAAATAGCATCTGTATCTGTTTGAGATCTTGATATTATCAATTGATGCTGGCAGTTTGGTATGATTCGACGATAATCTTCTGCAAATCCACTCAATAGATTGAGGGGAATGCATACATCAAAATATCCATTCTCATCAGTTAATGAATCAGTAGTGTTTTTCAGCCATCCAGCATTTTCTAATAGAGTTGTTTGTGTTCCACTTTGTGATAGGTATCCTTTTACAGCACATGTTAATCCAACATTGTTTATACGATCAATTTCTTCACCGTTTAAAACATAACGTATTTCTCCAAACAAGTAGCAAATACCCATGTTGATAAATTTTGTTGACGCTGTTGCAGCATTTCCTTCTTTCTTCGTTAGTCGACCATGTATGTGAAGACTACTCTTGCTTGGTAATAAATAGAGATTTTGATGTTGCACTACAATACGGATTTCATCGTTGTTGTTGAATGTTGATGATGCATATGGTTGATGTGCATGAACCTCGTAATGTGAGATGGACTCATCACAAACAATACCTTGCTGAATAGTTAAGATGTCTTCCATGGTATTACACAAAACAGACAGCAGAAATGTATTTTTATTTTTTGCCACACCGCAGGTGAAGACCCAGGCTCTTGAGGAATGCTACGTTTTGAGGTGTTAACCCTTTGGAAGGTTTTCGAGGACTGATGGTTTTTTGCCATCTTTCCTCAGTTTTATAGCTTTTTCCAACTTTACGATTGTAAATAATTACCATTGTCTGCTGATAGATTTTATATGTAAACGAATTGTCACTGTTTCTCCACGAAAATTAACAACTGTACCACGTTCATTAACAATTTTCAATTGGAGGTTATGTATTGCTCGTACGGTGACTGGAAGGTAAATGACATGTGCTGGTACTTCATTGATCTTATATCCTGGTGGAACTGTTGGAAAAAACTCATGAATCGTGTGCACTTTGCGTTCGTTTATGTATGCACCTGAAGTTATATTGCATTCAACTCTCAATGCATTGATACTGAGAATTGAAACAGGCAAATCTGATTGATGTATGACATTTGGTTCCAATTTCCTTGCAGAAAATCCCAATAGACGTCCAATAGAGTTTTCTGGCATAAAATCAATTTGATGGTTGCATTTTAGTCGACATCGAAGTTCATTGTTATTTGGTTTCAAACTAAGAGAGACATCTGGTAGTACTTCTGTCAAGTAAGTTTCAATATCTTCTATTTCATAACTTCCTGTTGGTATTGTTATTTGTTTATCCTTGTCAAAGTAAAATTTGTTGTGATCTTCATCAATATTAGGTATTGAATTAAATGTTAACAGTTCAATAAGTCCTAGTACATAATTTTTAGAACTTGACAATTCGATTGGTGGAAAGTAGTTTGCCTCCAAGATGGAGGAATCTCCTGACAGTGTCAATGTAAACGAATCATCCATGACTGATTGTTTTTTCAAATTTAGTTTCTATTTATAGCTTTCCACTGAGAAATTCCAAACACAGATGACCACATATTACAGTATTGTACTCTTGATATCGTTTATGATTGTATTTTACGCTACCAACATCGAAATATTGCATCAAATCTTTAGGTGGTTGGAGATCTCCAAAACTGTCAAAATAAATGACTTGATCTCTTGACTTCTTATACGCCACCCAGTGAGTTCCAGGACCATCTTTATCATCAAGGTTTACAATTGCAGATTCTTTGATTCTTGGTCCTGACTCGGGTAAAGCATTTCTCATGAAAACACCTCGAAAGTGTGGAATTTTCATTATTTTAGCATATCTCTTTATATCGATATCAGTCAGAGCTCGATGTGGTAGCTTTATGTGTTTTTTGGATGAGGTCGTAAGTACAGACCCACTCCTTTTTTGTGTTTATTCAAGTGCATTCCTTTTCCAATTGCTATTGCTTCCATTGCAGAATTATGTCTTTTGCTTTCGGCCAATTGCTCTTTATTAGCATTGGCATCATTCACAGCTTTTGCTATACCAGCAGCTCCACCTGCAAGAGCACCTGTTGCACTAAGTCCAGCTAAAACAGGGATGAGCATAGGCAAAAATCCCCCAACTTTTGCAGGCATTGGTAGTACTCTAGGTGTTGTCTTGATTTTTTTCTTACCACCAAAATTTTTAACAGCTTGACGAGCACCATTCAGAGCACTTTTAATTATGTTAGGTCCAGGTAGCATAGACTGTTTTGCAGCTTGAACGATTTGTTTGAATGGAACTTTAGGTCTCTTTTTCTTCTGAACTTTCCTTTTCAAGCTGCCTCCACGTTTAGGTTTACATAACCTCTTTGTTGTACGCTTTTTCTTGGAACCTTGATGCTTCTTCTTCAATCCCATTCCAAGTTTTCTCTTCATTTTCATAGTTTTGTTTACAGTCCAAGCAGCAGCTTTTTCACCAACACTCACGTCTTTAGCTTGAAAACGTTACAATGCTTTTTCAGCAAGTACTTTATCAGCTTCGTGACGAGCAGTAAGATTTTCTCGATTTTTAGAGTATGCAATATCGTGCTCTTTACATGCAACGTCGAGTTGATTAATGCCAGGATTACCTTGAGCTAACCTCTTTTTCAATTTTGTACCGGGCCCACAATATTGATATCCCGGTAAATGCAATTCAAATGGAAGGTTGTTGATAATTGTATTCACCAAGCCACTTCCTCGCTTACGTCTGCACTCTTTCATGACTCATTGAAGACTGATGAAGTATCCGAGAATCATTCATATATATAGTGTAGCGCTCATGGAAAACTATCAGTCTTTATCAAGATGAGGTTTAAGAAACAACCAATGGCGCTGCCTGTCATTAATTTCGATTGTATCACTGAACCTCAAAAGAAAATAATAAAACGACACGGTAAATTACTACCCAATAGTGTAAGAGCAGTTTTTTGTGGTCCATCAAATTGCGGTAAGACCAATGCACTATTGACATTGATCACACATGAAAACGGTTTGAGATTTGAAAATATTTATCTGTATTCCAAATCTCTTAATCAGCCAAAGTATAAATTTTTGGAAAATTTACTTAAGCCAATAAAAGGTGTTGGATACTATCCTTTCAATGATAATGAGCAGGTTGTTAAACCTGACGAAGCTCGACCTAACTTAGTTATGATATTTGATGACGTAGCATGCGAAAAACAAAATCATATTAGAGCATAGTTTTGTATGGGACACCACAAAGATGTTGACAGCTTCTATCTTTGTCAAACTTATGCTCGTATTCCAAAGCATCTGGTGCGAGACAACGCAAACCTGCTTATAATATTTCGTCAAGATGAAATGAACCTTAAGCACATCTACGACGACCACGTCAACACAGATATGACGTATCAACAATTCCGAGAAATGTGTAATGCTTGTTGGAATCACGATAAATTTAATTTCATTATGATTGATAAAGACAGTGAACTCAACGGTGGACGATACAGGAAGGGATTTGATACTTTTATAAGTATACGTGATGACTGAATGTTGTTCAGTTACATTTTGATCTTCAAGCTATCAACATGAAGAGTGAAAAATTACGTGAACAGAGTGACATTTTGAGGCAAATAGCTAAGGCGAGTGAAATAATTCGTCGAAAGCATAAACTTATCAAATTAAACAAAGACAATGATGAACAAGCTGCAAATGAAATTTTCAAACCTGTTGTGAAACCTTTACAAAAATTATTGGATTTCTCGAATCAAATAAAAGAAGGAATTACAGCTGATACATTCAACACAACATCATTACAAAAAGTAAAACAGAATTCAACAATAACAACAAAAAAAAAAATATTATTTTTAACGAAATTATTAATTTTAGTTAATTTTAATTCATTTCAATTCGTTGGAATCAATTTTAATGAATTTTAATTAATTTACAAACATGTATGGAATTCACTCACATTCCATGCTTGTAAAGGTGGACCCTAGGACAGCAACAGATGATGATGATGATATTTTTAGTGAAGAAGATACGGATGGATCTGATTATAAGAGCTTAGGTGACGATTCAACAATTATTTATAATAAAAATCCTGCAGCTTCAAGCACACCAATCAGAGATGATAAGAAAGATTCATTATCAAAATATTTAAGATTATTAAAAACAAAACATAAAACATTGGATATGCACACTGGTGTGCGAAAACTGAAAGGACATTTGAGGTTTGGTGATTCTGAAATTACATTCCTTGATGATAACATCCGCATAGGTGATCAAACTTATACCAAGACACCTGGGCTGATAGAATTATTATTCAAAAAGTTACCAGACAGTTCTCTTATTTCGAGCAATGATTCAGAAACTTATGGTCTTATAATCAAGCAAACAAATGCACATAAGAAAAAATATGACATCAATGGTAGTATTCGAGATGCAAAAAGCTTTAAATTCAAGAATTACATCGCAAAGCATGTCAAATCATCATCCAGAAGCAAAGGTAAAGGACTACCAAAATATATAGTAGCGACACAAGTTAGCGCAAAAATGGATTATGTCTATTGGGATGATCCTAATGAAATTGTTGATCGACTTCGCCTACTGATGGCGTCCCAAGCAGCTGGAAATACAAGTCATGCTAATGAAATCATCTCTATCATGGAAGAACTTCGTGAAGCTGAAATAATTTATTAATATAGTGCTAGCTGTTGAAATTGATCACTGTTGCTCCAGCATTCGAACGATGAGTATCGACATATTTGGACGTGAATTGGAAAAAAATAAATCATCAAAAATTGGTCGTCGTGGACCACCAGGACCTGGATTTAGAATCACAGATGATGGTCATTTCAACTTAGAGGATAAGCGATTGTGTAATTTGGCTGAATGCGAGGATTCTAAAGACGCTATATCTGAGAGTTGCTCAAAATCTTATTAGAGATGAAGTTCAATCATTAAATGAAGGAAGCTTGCTGATGCGACAAGACATTGATGTAATCATTCAAAACTTAGAAGCCCGAGTGACAGCATTAGAAAAAAATTTCTCAAGTAAAGCAGGAGAAAATAAAATTTCCATGAGACAGGTTCAAGCATCAAACAAATCAATTTTAAGTAATTCTATACACGTTCATGATGAATTGTAATTAAAAAACGATGAGTTCCAATGTAAAAGAAACAATAGCAAATGAGCTCCATGCTCCAGCTCGAAAAAAGTATCCACGACGACATGTTGATATACGTGGACTTGATGAAACTTGGCAAGCTGATCTTGTTGATATGAGTGCTTATGCATCAACAAACAATAAACACAAGTTCATACTTACCATTATTGATATTTTTTCAAAATTTGCTTGGGCTGTTCCTTTGAAGACTAAAAATGCTCAAGATGTGTCTAATGCTATGAAATCAGTGCTAAAACAAGGACGAGTTCCTCAAAATCTACATGTGGATCAGGGGAAAGAATTTTACAACAGTGAATTCAATGCTTTGATGAAGCAACATGGAATCAACATGTATTCAACCTTCAGCAATCTCAAAGCATCAATCTGTGAGCAATTCAACAGGACTCTGAAAAATAAAATGTGGGTAAAGTTTACAACTCGTGGAACTTACAAATGGTTGGATATTCTATCTGATTTGGTTGCTACATATAACAACACAAAGCACCGAACAATCAAAATGAAACCGAAAGATGTTACCATTGCAAATGTCAAAGATTTATTTGTCAACATCTATCAACCGCTGCAGATGAGTCAATCAAAGAAAAAGAAAAAATTCAAGGTTGGAGATAAAGTTCGCATCACAAAATACAAACACATCTTTGAAAAAGGTTACACACCCAATTGGACTACGGAAATTTTTACAATTACTCAAGTAAAAAACACCAATCCAACAACTTGCAAACTAATTGATTATCAAAATCAGCCAATCGAAGGTGGATTCTATGAAGAAGAACTCAGCAAAGTGAAATATCCAGACGTCTATCTTATTGAAAAAGTTATTTGTGAACATGGAAATAAACTGTACGTTAAATGGTTAGGATTTGATAGTAAACATAACAGTTGGATAAATAAAAAAGACTTGTAAATATTTTTAACAATAAATTTTATTAATAAAAAAAATATTTTTTTTGTTTTACAAAACAATTTTCCATTCATACCATATATACAATGTTTTTTTTATCACACACATGCATACATGTAAGTTTTAATACAAAATTTTTTACTATCAAATACAAAAGTACAATTATTCGCAAAAACCCCAAGGCAACGTATCAGTTTGGCCTTCAATAAGACATCGCTTGTCATCATTCCAAGATAATGCAAGCTTTGGCTGTGAGATAGTGCACACTTTATGTTGTTTACTCCTAATCAAGTATTGATCTTCTTTGAGATCTTTATGGTTCATTAAACATTCAATAAAGTCATTAAACGCAATAGTTTTTAATACACTATGTTTGACACCTTTTGCACGTTTCTTTTCTTTTTTCTTATCATTATCATCATTTACTTTGAAAGCATACAATTTGGCGCGAAGTCCAACAAACTCTACCATTATTTTGCCATTGTTTTCATCCTTCATTTTACCAAGCACCTTCTTATTAACCTGAGGAATGGCATAGACATTGTTTTCAGGATAATCGGAAGTGTCAAAACGATTAATATCTTGTTTAATATTTTCATAGATGTTTTCAACACAAAAATGATAAATCAGACGGTCTGTGTCTGTATAAAGGAGTTTAGCTTGATCAGGAGCAAACGATTTTTTTATGTAATTATAGTGAAAGTCATAAAGAATGATTTTTAATAAATCGAGAATACAAAAGCCTACGTAGATGGGCTTATTGAATGTTACTCTAACTTTGTTTATTCCAATAATTACTAAATTTTCACCAAAAATGGTACAACTATGAAAGTTTGGTTTTGCAATTAATGATCTTGCACCCCATCGCCCACCCCATGTACCCACCAACTTAACATCTTTATGATCCCGAACATTCTCCATGGTTTTACCAAATACAGCATTGTTCATTAATTTGTAAAAGTTTTTACCAAATTCATCAGTTGCTTTTTTACGACACTCTGTGTTTAGATCAATATATGATTTTAACCATGGAGATTGCTGGAATTTCAAGACTCTGTGAATCTGTTTTACAATCATACCTAGCTGTACACATTGTTTTAAGCTACAGTAATGAATTACATAGTTGTTTTTGTCATGTAATGTTGTAGCTAATTTTTCACATTTACTATTGGGTGGGAGAAAGCGCTCAGGACAAAGAGGCAAGTCTTTATAACTCTCATGTAGATGCTTTGGATACTCGAGATCCACTTCCAAGATGTAACCAGTTGGATTATCATCAGCAGTTTGAAGAATAAAATCTAATGATGCATCAACCCATTTAAATGAACCAGTAGGTAAACACTGGCTCATCGCTGCACCGTACAAGTTATTTACATCAAAGTACATAATGTATGAATTTTCTTTGTCGGGATTGTATTCATCACCCATAAATGGATTATTAGCGTGAGCATATCTATTTGAGCATTGAGCAACACCGCTTCTAATACCTTTCTCAAAAAATAGCAACATGGCTGGATCATTCAAAAGATCTAAAGAAACTTGAGTATACTTTAGCATTGCATCAAAAGCTAAGCCGGGAGCTGTGAAGTAATGCAACGGATCTAAATTGTATGTCTTTTTACACGTTTTACGGAAGTTTTGAAAAATGTCAGATAATAATAAAACATCAGTTTTTAAATACAAATCAGAATACTCGCCCAAAGTCTTAATGTTGAACGTATTCCATACCTTTTGTGCATGTTCATAGTCTATATTGGAAACATTTGAATTACTTAATTTTGAGAGAAATTTATGCTGATCTGGTAATTGAGTGTAATTTAATTTGTCCCAACTGTCAACAAACTCATACGGAAAAATTCCTTTCCGTGTGACTAATGCAAACTGTTGGGGGTCTGGTATATTATTGCGAGTAATTATCAAATCAGCATCATTGAGATAAGATGCCAATTTTTCGATACTGCTCGCCATAAATCTGAAGGAATCTATAAATCGTAATTGAATAATTGTACCATCAACTTTTTTAGTAAAAGCAATGTACTTTTCTTTGTTGATGGGTAACAAATAAACTGAACCGGGGAAACATTTAGCTACTGACTCGATAATGAAGTGTGAATCATATCCGGAAAGGTTATGGAATACAATCGGAATATTGTGAGACTGTTGGTACAAAATGTTGTATTTTTTGTGAGCTGCACCGCGAAATTTACCAGTAAAGTGACAATGGTCTCTACATTTATCTTTTCGAGCAAGATATTTATTACATATATGACAAATAGTAGAATTATTGTATTTAATATTTTCATCATCAGTAAGAGGAAACATTTTAATTGGATATTCAATTATTTTACTAACTGAAATAGCTAAAGACTTTAATTGATCCATGAACCACTCAATACATTTTTCTCTACGATTACATTCAAATCTAGATAAACTATCATCATATGAACAATGAACATAAAAAGCTACACTATGCGGGACATGCTCTTCAGATTCATCAATTTTTGGAACAATTAGACACTCGATATCGGCATAAACGACAAACGGTACATCTTCCTGATATTTAAAATTTTTGAAACTAACTTTCTCATCAATTGCAAGCTCAATTTTAACTTTATTAATTTGAATACAATCCCGACGATGTTTATTAAATACAATTGCATCTTGGAAATGGCACAAGCATCGATCGCAAAAGAACTTTCGGCCGTTGTGTTGTGAGATTTGACTACTTAACAATCGCGAGAGATCTTGAATTGTTGCAAAATGAAATTTACGTTCAAAGTTATTGACTCTATTCTCGAAATTATCATCATCAATATTCATTTTTGTATCATCTGACTGAACTTCTACCATAAGAAGGTGAATTGTATCATCATCATCATCATCATCTAAGGTTTTCTTACTTAAATAAAGTGGCACTATCACACATAGCTCATTATCAACATTATCTACATATTCGGATTCTACATTTTCTGATTCAATACCATATACATTTATCGATAAACTGTTCATTTTTTCAAATCTTGGAATATCTTTAAGACTAATTGGAAATTTTATCCCGGAATAATTAAGAACTCGACTATAGTGTGGATATGATGTAACTCGACTTACATTTTTACCATCAGGAGCAGGATAGAGAGCGGCAACAACAGCCCACAGGAAGCACAAGTTGTCATTGTTGTGGATGTTGACGATAGCTTTCTTATCCTTGATACTCTTCGGCAAAGTAGTGTAGGTTGAACCATTTCCACCTTCAAGTGGAACCCATTTGTTGATGTTGAGAGTTATGTTGAGAATTTCCAAAAGTGACCATTCAGAATCACGATGCTCGAAATCTTCAACGTTTGCTTGGAGACGATCAATGATAAACTCATCAACCCAATCACTAATGTTGGTTGATGATAAAACAGCTTCATTTTTGGTTGTAAATGTCTTCGTTTCTACAACTTGTTCTTCAGCAGCTGTTTTCCAAAATTAACAGTGCAAGTTAAAATGACGTTGGCTTTGATACTACCGTTTGTCTGCAGAGCATTATTTATTTGCTCAATAATTAATTCTTTAGCTTCAAGAAGAAAGGCTTTGAGATCAATGTGAAGCAGATTCACAACCATACCAGTACGAATTCTACTGGCAAACGCACTTTCAACATCACGCCAAATAACTCGCTGGTCGTTCAATTGTACTTGCTGATGAGGATCTAGACTACCACCACGAACTACACCATGCAATTGTCTTTGGAACCTCTCATAATTATCTGATTATGAGTATCAAGTGACAAACTGGGAAGTTCGTCATACGCACTTTCCATGGCTTGGAGAATGTCGTTGTATACATCGGTATCCATTTTTTTTCACAAAAAAAATGATAAAAAAACAGACACGTAATAATTATCACAAAGGATGTATAACTTTTACACTTGGCTTGAATATATAACTTTACACTTGGCTTGAGTATAACTTTACACTTGGCTTGAGTATAACTTTGAAGATAGGTTATGTTCACTCACAGCTAGTTGAACTGCTTATGACCGCTGATTAAACTGGTCTCCCTTATATATCCCGCAAAAAGTCTTGAAATGGGGGAAATTTTGGAACTATTGCATCAGTATTTCAGTATTTCCCGAAAAAACGAGTTAGAACTAGTTCGAATAATTTTTATTAGTTGGTAAAATGTCATAAATGGGAGGAGCAAAGAGTGAATATCATGTTCACAGGTGGCGCTAGTTGAATATTCTTCATCAGCGTCCAATGGTTGAGGAGAGGGGAGAGGCGTGGCTAAGATATTTTTTCGTTGGAACCAACATATATTTTTGTTCTAAGATCAATTCTAACGGTACAAGGAGGGTGTGTCTTAAAATTTTATAAGAACCAACGTACTTGTGGTTCTAGGAACGAGTCTAACGGTTTTAAGATGGCATAACTGAAGCATTTATCGGAATCTCAAAGTATATTTTATTCTGGGAACGAGTCTAACGGTTTTAGAGAGCATAACTGTAGCATTTATCAGAATCTTAACGTATATTTCATTCTGAGAACATGTTTGACGGTTTTTTGGTTCTTGATAATTCAACGTACTTAGGGTTCCTGCAAAAATAAATCGTTCTTTTATATCTACTGTAGAATTTTTAGTCAGTCTTAAGCCTACGTTGCTCGCGAGCAGACGTTAACAAAATGGCTGCCATCATTATAGATGTACAAGGTTTCATTGTGTCTAATTTTTTTGTGGTTAAAGAACTTTCTAGTGTTACAATTGAAGATAATATTGATAATTTTGAAGATTCTACTTGTTTATTGTTCAAACCACCATGCAAGCTTGATGATTTAAGTGAATTTGAAAAGAGACAAAATAAATGGTTGACTGATCGTCATCATGGACTTGATTGGAGCTCTGGAACTATTCCATATGAGAATGTAAAGTATATTCTCGATATTATTGTTAAAGACAGAAGTTATATATATGTCAAGGGTTCAGCTAAAAAACAATGGTTGGAAACCATGTTTGGTCATAAAAAACTCGTCATCAATTTGAAACAACTGGATTGTCCTCCGCTTAACACTCTCCAACAAAACTATCCATGTTCATTTAAAAAGTTTCATAAATTTACAGATAGTTTTTGTGCTTTTAATAATGTAAAATGTTTAAAAGATTGGTTTATAAAAAATTGTGTAGATTCTTCTTTTAAACGATCAATAGCAATTTACTATCAATTGTATGAGAACATCAATTATATGAGTGCAGAAGACATTGCATTTCTACCGAAGGACTTCATTCTTCATCATGCATCAGATCAAATTGACAGAATTTGGAAAAAATTACCAGAAGAACTTCAAACTGATGATGATATTCTGAAGTATCGCCGTTGCAGGAAACATTTTCTACCAACAGCTATTGACTATGATGAATTTGATTGTTTAATTCCTTATGTAAAAGATTGCCATTTTTGTAATAATTAAATTCAATAAAATAATAATTTACAAAATATCCTGCTTTTTTATTATAAGATTTAAAAAAAAATTTTTAGGAAAAAAATTTTTTTTGAAGAAAAAAATTTTTAGAAAAAAAATTTTTAAAGAAAAAATTTTAGAAAAAAATTTTTTATTGAAAAATTTTTAGAAAAAAAATTTTATAAAAAAAAATTATTTATTTATTTATTTATTCAATTATTTATTTATTTATTTATTCAATTATTTATTTAATTATTTAGTTTTTTATTTGTTTATTCATTTAATTATTTATTTATTCATTTATTTATTTACTTATTTAGTTGTTTAGTTGTTTAGTTGTTTATTTATTCATTTAGTTATTTATTTAGTTATTTATTTATTTACTTAGTTATTTATTTATCTATTTAATCATTTAATCATTTGTTTTGTTATTTGTTCAATTATTCATTTCTTCATTTTAAACTTCAACGTCATAGGAACTATTCTACGAGATGTCGCTAGTTTATGTTTCTTACACCGGTAAAGAAACGAGCATGATGTTTCCAACAATCAAAATTCGTGATTGGTTGAAAAATAAAGTAGTGATGGTAATGTAGTTGCAGCCAATCACAAATTTTAACTTCAAGAAATCTTATCATCATTTCCTGAAGTTAAAATTTGTGATTGGTTAAGAAGTGAAAGGAAAAGAGGAGAGAAGTAAAATCCGGTGGAAGCTAGACATCGTGGCTGCGAGAGTTCTTCCTCAACTAACATCCAGGAGGAGAGGATTGTGTGACTGAGAGTCTAAAAAAATGTAAGTTTTTTAGTTCACTTTTTTATTAAATAAAACAACATCAATCCAATTAATAAATAATAAATAATAAACAATAAATAAATGAATAATAAATCAAATTGAATAAATAAAATAATATAATTGGATTGATGTTGTTCCTTTGGATTTTCGTGTGGTGTTTGAGGTTAGTGAATCGACAATAACCATGAAATGGCGTCAGTCGTTCCTCGTTTTTTTGTTTTGTTTAAATTTTTTATTTGTTAGATTTTTTTAGGGATTTTTTTTTTGTGAAAAGTTTTGTGAAAATTTTTTTTATGAAATTTTTTTTTTCGTGAAATTTTTTTTTTTGGAATTTTTTTTTTCGTGAAATTTTTTTTGTTGAATTTTTTTGTTTGTGAAATTTTTTTTTTTTTATGAAATTTTTTTTGTGAAATTTTTTTTTTTCGTGGAAATTTTTTTGTGAATTTTTTTGTGAAAATTTTTTTTGTGAAATTTTTTGGTTTTAATTATTTTTTTGTTTAAATTTTAAATTTTTCAAAAATTTTAATCTGTGAAAATTTTTTTTTTGGTTAGATTTCTTTCTTACAGTTTTTTAGAGTTTTGAACTCTTATTTTTAATTTTTTTTGTTAAATCTTTATTTGTTTATTTTGAACTTTTTTCATTTATTTCGAATTTTTTATTTATTTTCAGACATCAAAATGGCAGATTGTACGATGCCACACTATCACATCATTTACCCTAACGTTTGGCTGGAGGGGGGCCATACTTTAGATGAGGTGGGGAGATTAATCATGAAGCAAGTGACCGAAAACTCGCTGGCTGGGTTGTCATCTGAAGATACAATCTTCACCATCAACAAGATTCCAGCACTGTTAATGATCGACAACGTCAAGTTTTATTGGTATTTCCAGATACCTGGTGACCCAGTCTTACCAGATCAAGTGAAATATTTAATTTGCCCTGCATTATTCCGTCGACTATCATTAGCAATCTCATGCTACAATGCTCATGATGATGATGATGATGAAGAAAAAGATGATGAAGAGGATAATGAAGAAGAAGATGATAAAGAAGAAGATGATGAAGAGAATAATGAAACAATAATTGTTTCTTCATCTTCATCTCAGATGAGCGATTCGGGGTTGAGTGATATCTCTTTTGATGATGATGACACTTTGATGGAAGCCTGTCTGATGCTGGAGGATCTTGATCAGTCTCTTACTATTGACGAGGCTGATTTTGAAGATGATGACATCAGCTATCAGTTGGAGCAGACAGCAGCTTCTGATCAAGAATCATCAACATTCATCCAGTCTCAGTCATCCAACTTCTCAGACAGTCAAGGTCAATCAACATTCAATCAATCTCAGTCATTCAATTACTCAAGCATTCAAGATTCATCAACATTTATCCAACCTCAATCATTCAATTACTCAAGCATTCAAGGTCAATCAACATTCAATCAGCCTCAGTCATTCAATTACACTAACATTCAAGATTCATCAACATTTATCCAACCTCAATCATTCAATTACTCAAGCATTCAAGGTCACATCAACATTTATCCAACCTCAATCATTCAATTACTCAAGCATTCAAGGTCAATCAACATTCAATCAATCTCAGTCATTCAATTACACTAACATTCAAGATTCATCAACATTTATCCAACCTCAATCATTCAATTACTCAAGCATTCAAGGTCAATCAACATTCAATCAGCCTCAGTCATTCAATTACACTAACATTCAAGATTCATCAACATTTATTCAACCTCAATCATTCAATTACTCAAGCATTCAAGATTCATCAACATTTATCCAACCTCAATCATTCAATTACTCAACCATTCAAGATTCATCAACATTTATCCAACCTCAATCATTCAATTACTAAGATTCAACAACATTCCATAACAATTAATCATTCAATCAATCAACAATCACCTTTTAAGATTCATGTAACATCCAATCAAAATTCATGTCAAAAAAAAAAGCAATCAGCCTAGTCGGAAAAAGAAAACTAACCTCTTTTATTGAAATTTTTTCAAATTTTTATAATAATTATTGTTGTAATTATTAAAAAAAAAATTTAATAAGAGAGGTTAGTTTCTTGAGTACAAGCAATTTTTGTGATAAAAAACTAACCTCTCTTTACTGTTTTTTTGTATTTTATTTATTGCTATTTATTATTATTATTATTATTATTATTATTATTATTATTTTAGAAATAAAACAGTAAGGAGAGGTTAGTTTTTCACTATTTTTTAAGAAAATAATGATAATATGTGTGTGTGTGTGTGTGTGTGTGTGTGTGTGTGTGTGTGTGTGTGTGTGTGTGTGTGTGTGTGTATGTGTGTGTGTGTGTGTGTGTGGTTTTTAATAATATTTTTATAAAATTTTAGTGTTTTTATAAAAAAATAAAATTTTTAATATTTCTTTTTATAAAAAATAAAAAAATTTAAAATAACATTCATTTTCATAAGTCCTCTCCTTCTTTTTCTCCTTTCATTTACATGAGGTAAGTAAATATTAAACTTAAGTAAATAAATCAATAAATAATTAGATAAATAAATAAATTAATCAATAAGCAAGTAAGTAAATAATTAAATAAATAACTTAATAATTAGATAAATAAATTATTAAATAAATAAATAAGTAAAAAAAATGATATCAAAAAATTTATTCACACGTTGGTGCACATGTCCATGGATCTCTTTCTGATTATAAACGCATGCGCACGATCCTTTTTTTCTTTTGATTGCGCGCGTGTTCTATTTCTACTGAATGTTCTTGTTTGAAATTTTTCCTTATGCGCACACGTTTAGTTTGTTCTTTACGCATGCACAGTGAATAAAACTTAAACTAATAAATGCAAACAAATGAAAATTTTTTATTTGTTATGAATTAAAATTTATTATTCAAGAGTATTTATTTACATGGTTAACGAATACGAAAATTAATGTTGGTTTTTGTGTAAGAATTCGAATTTGTTGAATTCGCCACCAAGATATAATAAAAATAACTCATTTTTTAATGCAATTTCATTGCATTTTTTAATTTCTTCCGGATCTTTAAATAGTTTCGCTGTCCTTGCAGGTAAAAATACAACATAGAGCCCTTCAATTGCAGCAACAACGCGATTTCCAAATTTTGTAGTTATCAGCTTCAACTCAGAAATCGAGTACTCTTGATTGACAGTCAAATCAGCAAGTTTTTTAATTGGTAAAAAGTCTTCGAGACGATTAACTTTGTTGATTGCTTGAAGATCCATTATTCTGAAAGAAGTAATGAAAATAACATTATCAACATTAATAAAAACAATAGCATTAAAACAATGATAATATAGAATAAGTAACTATACTAACCTTTTTGTAAAATATTTAATTGAAGAAAATTTGAGAGGTTAGAACTACACAGTAATGGAACAAAATCACTTCAAACTTTTTTTTCAGCGACTTCTTCACGATTTACGCTCCATCAAACTTGGTTTTTAGAGACTGAGAGCTCCGCCAGACGACCAGACTTATATATCCCTAATCCCCACCACTTGTGCTCGACGTTGATTGGCTGATGCAAGTTCAAACCTGCTCGGTGACGTCATTTACGACGAAGTGGGGATTCAAGGAAAAGGGAGGGGATGCGTCTAGAACCTTCGAACTGACATTCGACCAATCAACGTTAAGCATGACTGGTGGGGGAAAAGAAATTCCAAGAATATGACGTAACAAGTCCAAACTTGTTTCATCATCTCTTCTAAAGAAAAAATTCCACGAAAAAATACCACTCAAATATACCAAGAAAAAAAAATTCCAAGAACAGTGATTTCCCAGAAATAACATTAAAACCTCCACGAAATGGCCGACCAAAAAATTCAAAAAGCCCGCCAAAAACCACTCGTCAATAACCCTGTTTTACCGACCGCCAGTAACACTTACAACAAAAACCCTCGTAGATATGGTCAAACAGACCAGTGTCGGTAATTACCGCTGTCGGTAACCTGTCCCAGAACTCTCCTTATATCACTACTATCATAAGACAATACATTTCCTTTACCTTTATTTTTATCTAAGTTTTGAATTATAGAATCAATTCCTTCTCATCAACTTCTATTAACTTATCAAGTTTTGTCACTGATTCACCATACCCAAAGTCATCAACAATATAATTATACTTATCAATATTATGAACAATTTCATCAACACTTTGAACAAAATACTTATTAAATTTATCAGCAATAACTGTAGCTTCTTTGATTAGTTCATTACCGAAAACAATTTCTAATTTAGTTTCTACTTGACTTTTACCTCCTAATATAGATTTCATATTTTTCCACAATTTTTTTGAATTACCTTTTTGAGAATCGATCAAATTCCCATAATATTCTGTTTTTACCTTTCTTATTTCATTTACTACAGTATTTCTAAGACTTTTGTAATTTTCCCACGCTTCATCACAATTATCCTTTTTAAAAACTCTATAAGAATTATCCCTCATACTTATCAAATTTTTAATGTGGCTGTTAAACCATCTACTATTCTGCCATTTATTTTTAATTACATATTCTTTTTCTGGAGCTACTGAATCTATACTATTAACAATAACATCTGTTAAAAGACGGATTTTTACCTCCGCATTTCCATTCTCATACTCTATATTATTATTACAAAAATTATCATAATAATTATGTATAATATTTCCTAAATTATTAGCATAATTGAATTGACTATAGTCTCTTTTATATTTAATAATATCTGCATCACTGTTTGAACATTTGATTTTATTTTTAATTTTTGGAAGAGACACTTTCACTATAAAATGATCTGAGATTCTTGGCACCTCCAAAACTTTATTATTTATACTTTCATTCGAGAAAACAAGATCAATTAGTGTTTTGGAGTTTGATGTCACACGAGTATATTCCTTTGCCCATTGACACATACCAACGCTTTTCATTTCTCTAATTAACTTTTTTGAATATTGTGAGTCTTTACTTACGTCTATGTTAAAATCACCCACTAGAATAACTTGTCTTTTTTCACTTAGATTTTCATATTCTTGTATCAGTCTTTCTATAAATATACCATTACTCTGATTAGGGGAATGGTACACGTTACTTATTATTGTGTTTTTAAATATACCTTTCAATAATATGCTACACATCCACATATTCAATTCGTAGTCAACATTATCAGTCACTGTATCAATTACATCATATTCAACATCTTTTCTCACATATATAATTACTCCTCCTGTTCTTCTGCTACTTGAAAACATCTTAACACTATTATAATTACTAATCTCATATTCATGTTCATTCACATCAGTTGTCAAATGCGTTTCAGTCACACATACTAAATCAGGCCTTTTGTTTACTAACAAACTTTTCAGTTCATCCAAATGCCACAGCAAACCCTGAATGTTTATCACCAACATCTGACCTCCTAGTGAATGCTTTCTAGTTGTTATTCTTTGCTATTCAGTACAGTATTTAATACTTTTCTGCGCTCTGTTTCTCATTCTTTTATAGTACTCACAATTAGTGTCATTTGCACAATGATTGATCTCAATGTCTACTTTAAATACTTCTTTCATTTTTATACAATTGACATATTTCTTAACCTCACTGCTACAATCCTCTTCCTTATGCTCACCAGCACATTTTCTACATTTAGTTCCTGTTTTACAATCTTTTGCAAAATGATGATAACCCCAGCACTTGTAACACCTTAATACACTTACACAGTCTGATACCCGACATTTGTTCCATCCAAGTTTTATCCTGTTTAAATCCAACAATTTTTTATGAATTTTCGAGTCAACTTCTAGAATAATATATCTATCTTTTTTCTTTCCAACTGCTTTCTTTTTTATTTCCATTTTGCTGTTTTGATCCAATGTCAAATCATTTTGTTTTTGTATCATTTTTATAATTTTCTCTTCACTTTTCTCTTTTATTATATCCTCTTCTATATCAATAATCTTCAATTTTGGAAGTTTTTTATCATTCAATTTAATATTGTACTCATTTCCAATATTTTTCTTTAACTCTTCTACCAGTACACGTGAGCATCCAATGATTACTTTCCCATTCCTAGTCTCGTTCAATCTGTCAACACCCAGTCCAAGTCCACCAACATCTACACTCTTCTTAAGTTTCTGTACAGTAACTGTCGTATCTTGCTTTTTTTTTGGTTCTACGACGATACTCTCCATCTGTGATTTCTTTAGTTGCTCCGCATAGGTGTCACTAGTTTCCTTTCCCGCCACTGTACTACGGTTCAATTCCATTATTTCTTTGCGCACTACATTAGTTACTGCTTTAGTTACCTCACTTACTATATCATTTTTAGCTGTCTGCATCTCCCTCCTTACCTCTCTCTTAACTTCATCCTTAATAAGTTGTTTAATTTCCATTTTGAAGGCATCGTAATTCCCTTCAATATTATCATGAATGTTTAACAACAAATCCAATTTATGATCTATATCACCTTCCTCTCCTTCTGTTCTTTTCCTTTTTACGCTCCTCGTGCTTGAACTTTCCGTAGACCTAACACTCTCCGTATCCAAGCCATCATCCAGATCATGACCTGGACATTGCATCTTCTCACCCAGCATGTTTACATATTTGTGACTCTTTGTTCTACAGCCCTTGTGGAAAACATTCTTACAAGATGAGCAGATGAATGGATTTTTCACTATGTTCTGTTTACAATGACCACAAATCTGACTCATTGTCTGTTATTTATTTGTACCGGTTACCCAGCACACACACACACAAAACAACAGCACTCTAATCTCACCGAGTTCAGTTTCACTTTATGTTGAAATAACAATAAAATAATTTAGTTAATCAACCAAAATATTATATTAAATTGTTCAGCATCACTTTATAAACAAAACAATACATAATTCTCTTTTATTGATACACTATTAACTATGAAGTTCTACAATTTTCAGACGACTCCAAAAATCACATCCTCTCACGATAATAATAATAATAATAATAATAATAATCATGAAGGTAATGAAGATAGCAGAAATAATGAAAAAGGAGAAACTGATGACGAAGATAGTTGTTCTGATGATGAAGAACCTATTTACATTGAAGATGAATCAACATTATTAATGACTCAAGGAGTCATTTTTGCTCCAGGAGAAGGTCATACACCAGTATCGTTATTTGACAAATATACAGAAACATTAAGTTTTATTAAAATCTATGGGGGAAAATTAATACAAAAACCAAAAAATTTAACATATCAAAATTGGATAAAATCAGAAATAATGCGATCAGATAGAAGATGTGCTAATATCATTAAATTATTATTTTCAGCATTAAAATTAAGAGTATCTAAACTGACTGCGAGTATAAACTTCTGTTTACGAAAAAATAAAATGAAATCTAATTTAACAGCAAAAGATATGCTTGATGAAAATAAAGAAAAATCATTGGAAGCAAATGATAATTTATTTAAATTACTGTCACATGATCAGGGAACGCCATCATTTTGGGAAGAAAAGAAAAGGAGTGTATTTGCACTTATTCGTCAACAAGGGCCCCCAACATTTTTTTTAACAATATCTGCAGTGGAAACTAAATGGCCTGAGCTAATAGTTATTCTGAAAAAAGTAATTGATAAACAAGAATTAAGCGTAACAGAAGCTTTGTCACACGAATTTTATTCGTGTGTGCGTCCCTCTCTGCGCCTAGAGTTGGCAACAGATCCACACTCGGTGTGTCTAATAATTTTACTATTTTTGGTTAATATTATTAATTTATATAGTATATATTTTATTATTGCTTATATTTGACAATCTATGTATTGTTATTATTAGTATTTAAGTGCTAATTTTGACATCTATTCTAGGAATTGTATTTTACTGTTTATAATTTTGTTTTTATTGTTAATATTGATTATTGGTAATAAGTCGTAGCCCTTGCTCGCATGGGTAATTCCCTAGTATATCGATTGCGAGTTTAGGGACCAGTAATTTTGGGAAACGACGTGAGAGGTCCTCGTGATCGGACACGAGGTCTCGTAGCTTTGAGAAAAATGAAAATCGGGAGACACGCGGCAACCCGCAAAGTGTAAGAGTGTGGATCTGGCACCTGTGTTCGAGTTCCCTTTTTTTGGTGAGTACAAGTTGAGCCATTTTATTGACCATGCACCGTGTTGTCTCCCGGCGAACAAATTAGCATAAAAGTCGGTACTAATTAATCGAGTCAGTATTATTTATTTTGTCGAGATAACCCGATTGGGGATTTCGGGTATATCTCATTTCAATGGTTTTAGAGACAATTTCTAATTTACAACCAGCGTCGTCGTAATTAAATAATATACTCAGGATTTATATTAATTATTTATAATTGTACGCGGCAAATTTATTATTGTTATTATTAGTCCAACCGGCAAAGGAATTCGGCTCTGGACTTAGTTTTAAGTATTTTGTGTTTTGAATAAATAGCTTATTTTTTTATTAATATTGCGACTGATTATTAAGAATTTAATTTATTAATATTTTAATTTTACGTAAGATGCTTTCTCCTTTCTTTCCTGATATTCGTATACTAGTTATCTATCCCTTGAATACCTGTGGATCGGCTCTGGAAATAAAGGGTTTGTTGTTTCCCAAGCGAAAGAACAACTGGCGTCCAAAAAGAACCGTGCACTAACCCAGCCTGAGGAAGAGCTGCTGGTTGCTTGGGAGGCGAAGAGTTCCCTCTCAAGTCATTTTTTTTGTTTGTTTATTTTTTTATTGGGCGACCTGGACAATATTACGTGTCCACTGACCGCTCCACTGTCAGTGCGAACGTAATTTTTGTTACAGCTTCGAAATTAGAATATAAAGAAAAAGCAAGATTAATTAGTAGTGATCCCGTTACAGTCGCTAGATATTTCGACTATCGAATGCGACAATTATTCATATTGATGAATGAGAAAAACAGTATTTTTATAAATCATAACATAGTTGATTTCTACATTAGAATTGAATTTCAACAAAGAGGTTCTCCTCATATCCATATCCATTGTTTACTTTGGCTTGAAAATGCTCCTAAATATAATGATGAGAGCTTGGATAATTCTTCTATAATTGAATTTATTGACAAATTTATTTCATGTTCTAAAAATATTTCAGAAGAACTTTTAAAACTACAATCTCACAAACATACATTTACTTGTAAAAAAGGTACGAATAAAAAAAAATATGTCGTTTTGATATTCCATTTTTTCCAATTCATAAAACAACTATTTTACTGCCTTTAAAAGATATTGAAAATGAAGAACTCAAAGAATTACGAACACAACGAGAAAATGTTCAAAAATTTCTAGAAGATAATTACAAGAATAAAATTATCATGACAATAGACGAAATGTTAACAACACTAAAATTGACTTATGATACTTATATTAAAATCATTCGTAGTGGTTTAAAGCGTCCAACGGTTATGTTTTGTGTAGAAATCCCGATGAATGCATGATTAATTCTTATAATAAACAAAACCTTAATCTAAATTCATCAAATATGGATATACAGTTTATATTAGATATATATTCATGTGCAACTTATGTATTGAATTATTTAAACAAATCGATTTCTGGTCTTTCAAGACTGATGTATAATGCAGTCAATGAAATAAAAAGAGGGAATTATACGATGAAAGAACAATTAAGAATACTGGGAAATGAATTTTTAAAAGCAAATGAGTTTAGTGCTCAAGAAGCAGTATATTATATTCTTGCTCTACCTCTATCAAAATGTTCCAGACTATGTGTTTTTATAAATACAAATCGACCTGAAAAAAGAATTAACATTGTCAAATCTAAAAAAGATCTCGAATCATTACCTTTAAATTCAGTTGATATTTACATTAAAAATACCATAGATCATTATATAAATCGGCCAAAAGAATTGGAAAATGTTAACCTTGCATCATTCGTTGCTTGGTATAATTTTTCCTCTAAAAAAAAAAGCTCAAAGATTACCATAAATAGTGATAAAGAAAATAGTGAAGATGCAGAATTAGATAATAACAAAGAAAGTTTGAAACTAGTCGATAATTCAGGTTTTGTTCATAAAAGAAGCAAGTCTAAAATAATAAGATTTATGAATTTTAACAAAGAAATAGATCATGAAGAATTCGTCAAAGAAAATGTTATGCTATTTTTACCTTGGCGTGATGAAATGAAAATGATGACTTCTGCTAATGAATTATTTGTAAATAACAAAAAATTAATATACGAAAAAAGATCAGAATTCGTCTATGATGAAGACTTTGAAACAATTTTAAATGAAGCCAAAACACAAATGCAGGAAACAACAAATGAAGAAGGATATACTCCAAATAATTTAGAGGTATTTAATGATTCTTCCCATGAAGGAGATATAGCCATCGATCTAACTAATCAAAAAATAATCAATGAAACACCTAAAAAAGAAAAAGATTTATGTTGTGTTTCAATCCCACGTTTAATTAATGAAAACAGTTATATTGATTTAGTTTGTTCTCTAAATAAAAAACAAAGAAGATTTTTTTTACATGTATTGCATTGTTTCAAAATAGAATCTTTTCCATTTTATCATTGTGTCCTAGGAGGTGGTGTGGGAAAATCGAGACTAATAGATGCAATTTATCAAACACTTATACGTTTTATGAATTATAAAACTAATA
Organism: Cotesia congregata; assembly: GCA_905319865.3. Classification (NCBI taxonomy): domain Eukaryota; kingdom Metazoa; phylum Arthropoda; class Insecta; order Hymenoptera; family Braconidae; genus Cotesia; species Cotesia congregata. The sequence goes on from CAJNRD030001118.1 coordinate 15,987,821, forward strand.
CAAATTTAGATTCAATAAAAATATTACTATGTGCTCCCACAGGAAGAGCTGCCTTTGGAATTAAAGGAACAACATTACATGCTAGTTTTATATTACCTTTGAATCAATGTTCAGCAAATCGTTGTCCATTGAGTAGTAACACCCGAAACACATTATATACTAAATTAAAAGATCTTAAACTTATTATTATCGATGAAATAAGTATGGTTGGCTCAAAAATGATACAACAAGTGTGTTTTTTTTTGTTGATTATTATTTTGTTTAAGATTTTTTTACCATGAAAATTTCTTCCAGGTGTTCTGTTTTCTGAGAATATAGTTCTAAAGATCAGAAAAATACAATTACAAGTTTACAAGCATGTATGGATAACACACATTACATGCTTGCAACGGTGAACCATCTTATGAACTCCGCCGTCCATCTTACGGCATCAAACAAATATTATTTTGTTTAAGATTTTTTACCATGAAAATTTCTTCCAGGTGTTCTGTTTTCTGAGAATATAGTTCTAAAGATCAGAAAAATACAATTACAAGTTTACAAGCATGTATGGATAACACACATATAGTCGTCTAAAACAAATTTTTCAATCTCCAAAACCGTTTGGTGGAATATCTATAATTGTATTTGGAGATTTTAATCAATTAGCCCTAGTAGGAGATAGATATGTATTCCAAGCTCATATTAAAGATATTCACGGAGAAATTATAGGAAACCCCCTGTGGACTTTATTTACAAGTTTTCAGTTACAAGAAATAATGCGACAAAAGAATGATGTGAAATTCGCTGAAGCTCTTAATAATTTAGCCGATGATACATTATCAGATGATGAATTAGATCTTTTTAAGTCTCGTATAATATCTAACGAAAATAAAATACCAAGTAGTGCTATTTATTTATTCCGGACCAATATAGAAGTTGATAAATAAAATATGAAACTAATCAATAAAGACTTATTAAAGCAAACTGTTCAAGCATTAGATAAAATTTCAGGTAAAGCATCAGAAAAAATGGCTCAAAAGTTACTTTGTATAGCTAAAACTTTAGAAACAAAAGATGCACAAGGATTACCATCTCAGTTAACTCTTAGTATTGGCATAAAATATATGTTAACTGTCAATATTGATGTAGAAGATGGTCTTGTCAATGGAGCAGTAGGAATATTAAAAGGATACGAATCAAATAGTGATAAAAATATTTTTCGTGTATGGTTAGATTTTTCGGATGAACAGATAGGAAAAAAGAGACGACAAGAAATTTGTAAGAAAGAAAATAAAAATTAGACAGCAATTGATAAAATAAGCAAAAGTATTCAACCAACAAAAATCGTTGTAACAGTTATTCGTAAACAATTTCCTTTAGTACCAGCAGAAGCAATTACTATTCATAAAAGTCAAGGTGGAACATATAACGAAATAGCTGTACATTTGACAAAAGGAATGAGAAAAAATGAATTATACGTTGCCTTTAGTCGATGTACAAAATTAACAGGATTATACATAGTAGGAGAATTAAAAGTGCCTCATTCACAAAATTCAAATGATAAAATAAAAACAGAAATTAACCGTATTATGAGTTATCAATTAAACCCATCGTGTCTTTTTATAAACAAAGAAGATGAAGATACTATAGTTTACCAAAATATGCAAAGCTTACATGAAAAATCACACTGGCAGGACCTGAATAATTTTATGAAATTACACATGCTATGTATTTTTATAGCAGCTGAAACCTGGACGAAATCAGATGATAATGTCGAAATACCTAATTATTCAATAATCTATCGTGTTGATGTAGCACAGGATCGTAGTAAACATGCTTATGGACTAATCATATATTGTAGAACAGATAAAAAATTTGAAATTATTTTTAATTATAATGAAGAAAATAAAAGACAATCATGTTCTCTTGTAACAGGATTATACAAAGATTTAGTAATATGTACAGGTTATAAGCCTCTATCGACAGCACATTCAACCATTGAAAAACAAATTATTAATATGATAGAAATTGGTGAAAAACATTGTAAAAAAATCATTTTCTTAGGAGATTTTAACATAAATTTAAGTGGAGATATTTCACATCCTTTTTTTAATATATTGCGATTTGAAAAGTTAAATTCAGAATTGAAAAGTCAAGAGACTACAACAAACTTGAATACAACTATAGATATTATTTTTTCCAATTTCAAATTAGATTGTGGAACTTCTGAAACCATTTTCGGATATCATAAACAATTGATATGCATTCTTTATAAAGCGAAATCCACAGATAATGATAGTAATCAATTTTATAGTCATCTTTCTACAATAGAAGCTATTGAAGAAGGAAAATGGTTGAAATATCGACTTGAACAAACAAAATGTATTCAAGAAAGTGACAAGAAAATCATAAAAGAATTGCATAATTTTGTTAAACAAAAAATATTCAACTTTAGAACAATTAAATTTAAAACACTCAGTGATGGATTAGAAATTCCATTAGAGATGCAAAAATATTTCATAACAATCAAAACTACAAGAGATGAAAACTGTTTATATAATGCGATATCAGTTCTATTAAATGGAGATGAAAAACTCATGGCTTGTTTGAGATCTTTAGAAGCAGCACATTTTCTCGTAAATAAAGAATTTATAAAAAAATTGCCGGCGAACATTTCAAACACGTTAATAAGTGATAATATATTAGAAAATAGAAAGCAAGCGAAAACCAGAGATATTATAATTATTTCGGCAATATTGCAACGTTCTATTAATATTTACTCAAACTGTAAATCAGCTGACTTACGAATTTTTGCTAACAAAAAAAATGAGGATTTACATCTTTATTTTGATTCAAATTCCAAACATTATACAGCTATGATTAAGAAATATAAAAATTCAAGTTTACCTCCAATTGAATCAAACATAACAATTGATTTCCAACATTTTAAGTGATTTAATAATTCAATTTTATTTCCAATTAAACATAATTTTGCAAGTTTTTTAAATAAAAACTGATGAAAAAACTATTGAATGAAATACTATTCAATCGTTTTTGAAAATAAAATAGTGTTGACATATTTTTAGCGTTTAATATCTCAAGGAAACTTATTTTGTTGAATCATTTAGCGCCAGATAGAGTGATCAATTGTGTATTCATTGATACTGTATCTTCCTATTTTGGATCCTAAATCACAACAGTGCTTCTAGGAGGTCGACTTACAAAATGAAAAATTTTTTTTTTATTTACTCCTGAGAACCCCAAAAATTCATTAAATATAACAGTTATGCTTTAATGAAAAATACATAAATTTTACTTAGCATTGAACCTTTTGTTGATTTTTATCGATCATCATCTCGAATGAGAAAAATCGTTAATATTAAAACCTTCTGTTACTCGCGCTTTCTCTAATGTCTCACTCGTATTTACGCCAACTCTATTAGGTTGAGTAGTGTTGTGCGGGGAATCCCCGCATAGCGCGAGTAACGAAGGGTTAAAGTATAAGAAAAATTCACATCAGTCGGTTATCATTAAAAAATTTTTTTGTTTTTATAAATATAAGTCCACGTTCTTCATTTGCATTTGATTTGTTATAAGTGTTAAATAAATAACTAAAACTCATCATTTAATGATGATTGTGATTATTTAAATAGGTTTATCAACATAAATTAATTTTTATATTAGTCTTCTCTTTCAATTGCTCTATAATATAAAAGTCAGTTATGTCAGGTATATCTTTCAAACTAAAAAAATTTTTCAAGCAATATTATTTCCTGTGCGAAACATCTTCAATACATTACAGTAATATTAATTATCCAAAAATTTATTTTTGTAGGTCAAAATTCAAATTTTCAAAGTTACAATTTAAATACTTTTATACTTATTATATATTACTTGGTATAATAAATTTTTACCGTAGATTACAAAAGTCACAACTAGAATGTTAATACTTTTTTAAATTTATAAATAAAAACTTTCTCTAAATGTAATTTTTTCAATAAAATATTTTTGCTAAAAAATATATATAGATCGGCGTGTTAAAATAAGTATAATTATTTAAAAAAATATATTAGTCAATTCAAGAAGAATTTTACTAAGCTACGTGACAGTAAGTTCAATCATATATTGAACAGTTACAAATTTATGACATTCATCATTTTTTCAAGAAGTTAAATCGATTATTTGTTAAGAAAATAAAATTATTTTTATTACTTGATGTTAAATATATTAATAGAAAGAGCATTCAAAAAATTGAAAACAAAACATCTTTAAATAAAATTAAGGAGATCAAAGCCAGAAGAGAATGAGCATCATTAAAAAAATTTTGCATGCTATGTAACATTTTTTGGAAAAAAAAAAAAAAAATGTTTCACTGGCGCAGCATTAACTCCGATGTCTTCAATTGAAAAATTTTCGATGCAGATTTCTTATCAAACACTTACCTTGGTACTTAGTATGCTTATCATCACCTGGTATCGTTTTGTTTAATAAAATTCATGAACTTTTTTTTCTAATAGACTCTATTACTGGACAGTATAACTTTTAAAATAACTTTACTTTTCAATTATCATAAAAGCTTCACTTATATTGATGAGAAAATTTCTAAGTAAATATTTATTTAGAAAACCAAGTACATTCGAGCTATAAAGAATGAAAAATAAAAAAAAAAGTAAAAAAAAAACGTTTAATATTTTTTTCTTTTTCATTTTCTTTAACTTGTATCAACTTAAGCATATGCTTATGAATATATGAATATGCAATATTCCATATGCAATATGAATATATTCAAATAAATATTTATTTCTGAATTCTTTCCACTTTTACATTTTTTCTTATCTAGAAGGATGCCACGGACTAACTAAACAAGAACAACCCTGCTGAAAAACTCCAATAAGATCCCATCAAAAGCGACAAAAGCCACTTAGAAACCCATCTTTTATTGGTTTCTAAGTGGCTTTTGTCGCTTTTGATCGGATCTTATTGGAAATTTTAAACAGGGAAAATCGCCCTGAATCTCCAAACTTAATTTCTATCCAGTTGGAATTTTATGCATTATGCGCGTGCGCCAGGTATACGATTTTTCAACGGTTAGTCTTGGATATGTCATTTTTGTTGAAAAATTTCATAATAATATAAATTTTAAGTTGCAAAAAAATTTTTTCCAATCAAGTTAATAATTACCTAATCAGTAATTATTAATGTTAAATTGAATATAACTTATACTTATAAGAAATAATTAAATTAATACATTCTTAAGAAAATTGAAAAATTACTCAAAAGTTGAAGGAAAGTTAATTCATGTTTTTATTCAGTTTTTTCATCAAACACTTTTTTGAATTGATACATTGAAGTGATGAAAATAAAAAAATTTTAACAATTGACATAACTTAAATGATTTTTTTTGTAAAAACAATGAAAAACCAGCTAAATTTATTTAAAAAGTATGCACCGGAAAAAATACAAAAATTACTTTTCATACAGAAACATAGTGTTTTATGTAAAAAAACTGAAAATACTACAATTTTAAATTATCATTTCTACATATTCTGCAAAAATTTAATTTTAAAAGTTGAATTCTCACAGTACATGAATAATTTACAATCTGAAACTGTAATTTTCCTAGTTTTTTATATGAAGTACCACGTTACAATATAAAATGTAATTTTTTCCTGTGTCGATCGTTTTATCACTACGAATATCGTTTTGATAAGACATTTATTATAATCTATTTTAATTAATTTACATATTTATTACCTTTTAAAATTCATGCGCTATTGAAAAAAAATTTTTTATTGACAAAAATTAGCTCAACTATTTTGTTTTATTGTCGATAATTTTGAAAAATGAATCAGAATATGGAGAAAAAAAAACACAATTTTCAGTTAATTGATAGTCGACTTGAAAAATGAATGATTCAAAGAATTAATTTCATTACTTTCGAAACGTTGCATAAATGCCAAAATTAGTTTAATATTGTTTTTAACAAATTTCAAAATTTGTAAACATTCTTATACCTTTTTTTTCATTTGACAATAAGAAAAACATTCAACAGCATCGTTTCTCTTCAAGAATGCGTAGAAAGTTACAAACTTGAAGGTAAGCTTATTGTCATCATTTTTATGGTTCCTGGAAAAAGGTATACCTGTTCAAATCCAACGAATAAGATAATGAACTGGAGAGTACTAATACTCAGATTAATATCATCAATATTTTGTAGAGAAGTTTTCGGTACTCCGAACAGTGGCATAAAAAACACAAACGCCTCAAAAAAATGGACTTAAGAATTCAATATCTTTAAAATTTTATACGAGCTATTCTACGATAAATCGAACCTTCTTGAACTCAGTCTCTTTCGATTTCACTGAAAAAATTTTTTTTTTATCTCACTAAAGACGTTTCTTAGAATGTTCCCGGGTCGAAAAATTTGAACTGATTTTAAGCTAAATGATCTACATTTGAACTTATTGATCTACATTTGAACTTTAAAAATCATTTTTATCGGGATTTGATCTACTATTCAAACTATTTTTAATCGGTTTTCAGTCTATATAACTTTTTACTAAAAATAATTGAGCAGCTATGAATATTTTATACTGTTTCTAATCTAATGAGACTAAAAAGTTATAAAGGTTTGATCGGTTTTTAGTCTAGTTAATTTATAGATGGGCTTAATGTATTGTTTTCAAATTCAATATGAAATCTTATACTGTTTTTGATCTACAATTTTCACTCTAAATGTTCGAAGACCAAAAGTCGACTAAGATGGTGCCATAATTTTTTGGACTTAAAAGTATCTCATTAAAAATTATAAGTCGCATTTATTTGAAAAAATAAATTAATTTATAATATATTCATGCGCTCTCTTGTTTTATGAACTGAATGTCGATTATAACCTTACATCTGTCATATTTATTTGTCATAGCTCAACATTTCATGGATTATAAAAGTTTTGTAACTGTACAAATATTACTAATAAATTTGTATTAATATACGTTTATAAAATAGTTCTCATCGTTTGATTATGGATCTAAATCTAGAGTTTTCTAATTATCGTTAATAAACACAATGTGAATACATCGAGACAAGATTAAAATGTTGACAAGATTAATGTTAAATTTTATACTTTCCCGCATAATTTGATGAGCGGTATTCACTATCTGGTAGTGCGAAGAATACCGTTTGGTATACATTGCACTACGAAATAGTGAATGGTCACTATTTCAGTTTCAGAGAATGAAAAGCCGTGCCCTCACTGAGAAAAAAGTATAGTTGCACGGAGGGGATTATGGAAATTTTGATTTTTAAGATTTTTTAAGGCTGTTTGAATCCAAAAAAATGAGGAAAAAAAACGAAAAAATTTTTAATATGTCGCCATTTTTTTTTAAATCCAAATTTTCAAAATCCCCTACGTGCAACGATAACCACACGTATGCAGATTACAACGCTGTTTCGTTTTTTTGTTTTAGATAATCCGTTTTTGAGTTATAGAGATTGCATAAGGGAGGAGGAAATTTTTTTGGTGCTCCACAAAAATGCTAATAACTTTGTAACAACATAATATTTTTGGATAAAAATTTAGGAGAATAATCTGCAATGTATACTTTATAAAACAAAAAAAAAAAACCCGATCCCCAAATTCCTTTATTATCCCAGTCAAAAAAATTCCCGAAAATTACCTATTTTTTCGATCCTCGCAGTGGCCATACCCCTTAAAAATTAACTTATCGGGATTTTTTTCTCATAATTTTTCTTGCTAAATTTATTCTTTGGAAAAAATTATTCAGATCCATCTTAAACGATTTTTTTATTCATTTTGAAAATAAAACAATTTTTTGATCCAGTAGTAGACAGCGGTAGACAGAGATTTTACCCACGGCTGCTCACTAAATACTTTCTCCATTTCCTACAAATTAATATTGGTAAAATATTTGAGAAATTTTTGGAAAGTATGAATAGAGAAAATGATTAGTTTTCATTATTACATCGTAGAAAGACCATGTTATCGGTGCACTCCCAGAGCTTTTCTGGCTATCTTCTAAACTTTTATAATAGCGCTTCAGCGTTTCCCATTTTGTTTTACATTTTTCCGCAGCAATAGGCGGCGAACCCTGCTGATTAAGGGTTTCGTTGATTTTCGTCGGAATTTTGACCCAAACATCGCCATTGGTAATATTTGCATCCAGAAATTCAAGCTGGTATTCTTTATAAACCGCAATAAGAAGTAAAACTTCATTGTTGCTCCAATTCTTGATATATTAAATTTGATAGTACAGAAAAATAAAAATGAAATAATAATTGTGATATTTATTTCACCTTACTCTTGATGTAGCAATAAAATTGATTATCTAGTTTTGAGTCTGCATTTTCTGTAAGGTCAAACGTAAGAATATACCATTGACGTTTTTAATTTCTGATTTTTAACTTCCCGCTAAAAATCTCAGATTTTCAAAAATCGGGAAGTTATTGTTTTCACCCCGTTTTACAAAAATCGAGTTTTCATCAGATCTCGACGTTTGAAGGTCACAGGAAGCTTCCCGGTCTATTTTTACGATGATGTCCGTACGTCTGTATGTGTGTGTGTGTGTGTGTGTGTGTGTGTGTGTGTGTGTGTGAGTTTTTTTCTTTAAGGGGGGGGGGGAATCCTTTTTACGGATTCTAGGCATAGATGTTTAGCCTGGATATGTGGTGTTACGTCCAGAATTTGAACGAATTAATTAATTTATTTTCGGCCCAAGCTTTTCAGCCTATAGACCGGGATCGTGTTGAGTATTAGGATTTGGATTTAAAAGAATGCAGGTAGAAGTAGTTTTTAAATTATAAAGTATATTCAAATTATAAATTCTAAAATACAACGTAAATTTTACACAATTGGAAATCAGATTAAAATACAATGATATTAGTGACGGTACCTGGTCAATTCGATTTTCACTGATTCTAACTTTTTCTAAACTGAATCTAGATATTTTCTGTTAGTAGATGAACAGGGGGACTTTACCTCACGGTAAAACAGATTGTGGGTTCGGATCCGAACTATTTACCGACGGGTGGTAAGTGGATTTGTGATTTCGGAAGGTATCTGGTTTATCGACGGTCGGTAATTTACCGCCTGTCGATAATACGTTACAGGTATTTTGTTGGCTGTTGGTGGGGAGGGGGGGTAAGTCAGCCATTTCTGGCCGACTCCGCCTCAGCCCTTTATTACTATTTTGCAATCGCAATTACGCCTTACTTTTTTGGGAAAAGAGGGAATTCCACCATTTTTTTTTGGCTAACTTCGCCACAACTATTCAATTTATAAATCTTCATTTGGTTAGTGTATCGTGAGAGCTTCAAGTACAACTTTTAAACCATGGAGATAGATAATTTGTGTGAACAAGAAATTGCATTTTTACGGAATAATCACCCTTTCTGTGAGGATTTTGATGATTTCATAGAAAGATTTTTTGGTGATGTTCCTCCTGAAGATATTGGTAAATTTGTAAACTGGATAATTACATTGGAGAAAAACTCTAAAATTTTCAAAAGCCTTTTTGCCGATACATCATACATAAATTGTGCTGATAAACAGAATTTAGCAAAAAAACTCTTGGAAATAAATGAAAATGCTGAAAAACCAAAAGTTTTGCGAAGATTTTGATGATTTAATTGATAGTGTTTTTTACAACAAATCTTCTGAATATATTGAAAAATTTATAAATGATGTCCTTGCATTAGAAAAAAACTTTGATGTTATTAATAATGTACGCATGGGAATATTATATTCAAATTGTGCTGATAAACAAAATTTGATTAAAAAACTATCAGAATTAACTGAAAAGTTTCAAAAACTCGAAGAGCGGATGAAATAAACATCTAAAAAAATCATGTAATCATCAATTAAAATTCTACACCATGCAAAAAATCTCAAAGTAATTTATTTAAACAATTTCCTCCATAACACTTTGCAGAAGAGTAAAATAATATAAAAGACTGGTTTTTTAAAAAAAATATTCAGTATTGTTTCTGTGACTGACTAAAATTCATCTACCTTTCTGTAATAAATGGCTGGAGAAATTATTGTTGATGTTTAAGGCTTCAAAATGCCTAACAATTGTTTTGTGGTGAAAGAGCTTGCAGCAATTAGTGTAAATAAAACATTAGATCATTCAAATGTACTGTCTGTAAAAATTTTTAAGCCACCTTGTAATTGGAGCGGGCTACCTAATAACTATAAACACATGAACTTATGGTTGATACGTAAGCATCATGGTATACCATGGGATAAAGGAGTCATACCTTATAATTGTCTCGAGGAAGTTCTCAATTTCATTGTGAGAGATTACGAATACATTTACGTCAAAGGTGACGAAAAACAAAAATGGATTCAGAGTATTTGTAGTTCAACTAAACAAGTCATTAATCTTGAATCATTAGGATGTCCATCACTCAGAAGCTTACCGAAAATTACTCATTTTATCCAACATCCAGAACTTGAACATAGTGATATCATATACGATGATTATCACTGTGCATTGGAAAATGTTCAGCGATCGGAAAACAAGAGATTTTTTTAAAGTAATAAGTTCATATTTCATTGCAACCTTAAAATTGAGTAATCCCTAGCGGATTCCTGGTGACGGTTAAACTACGGTCAAACGACGGTGAATTCACCGTGAATTTACTTTACCGATGAAGGAAAGTCTATTGGCGGTCGAACAACCGTCGTTCGACGGTGAAAAATAAGTGAAGTTGTGAAATGTTCTGACGGTGATTGCATGGTTCATACAGCAATCATTCACAAGATTTTCTCCATGTGTTTCCCACTCAATAACGATGATTTTCCGACATCTTGATCGTTTTCAGACATAGATACAACGGTGAATGACTAGTAAAAATTCGATGAATAAAGAGTATGTTGGTGGTGAAAGAATGAATAAAGAGTATTTAGGAGACATAAACGACGATAATGCGGAAAAAGACATACCAGGTAACGAAAATAGACTCACTGACAGAGGACACAAAAGAAAATTAACCAATGCCGAAAAAAATAAAACCAAAACGAAAGCTATAGCCTTTGCAGATGACCTTGTAACCTACGTCATTGGCAAATATGTAGAAACAATACAGGATAAATTACAGAAACAATTTAATCTAATACAATTTTACAGTAATAACTGGAGACTTAAAATTAATGAAATGAAATGTGAAACCATACTGTTCCGACCGAAATTTAAATCAGCAACTAACGAAATTAAACGCAACTATAAAAAATTCAAATTAAAATCAAATGACAATGAAATCCCGCACAAACAATCTGTTAGATACCTCGGTGTCCAAATAGATCAACATCTTACATTTAGAGAACACATTAAAAATCAATTAAAAAAAGCAAACGCAGCATTCATGAGACTTCATAGAATGTTTTATAATAAACACCTAAACGAAAGAATCAAAATAACCTGCTATCAATCTTTAATAAGACCATTACTAACATACGGAGCCCCAATTTGGTTTAACCAAAATGCTCCTATGATAGAAAAAATGAGATCATTCGAACGCAAATGCTTTAGAACTTGTTTAAAAATGTACAGAACTGAAACATCTGATTACAAAAAATATATTAAAAATCAAACCTTATACGACAAAGCTAACATCCCCAGAATTGACTCACACATTTTACATCTAATCAGAAATCATTGGGCTAACTTATCAAAAATTCTAACAAACTCAAATATTAACAAGTCCTTAATACCAAAACAGCAATACATTGAAAAGTCGTTAAAAAAAAGGCTACGTGCCTCCAAAGGCTTTTTTCTACCTGGACAAAAATAATTACCTGCAAGACCGAAACAATATACCCGTATTATATCATTATATTCGAAGTAAATTACAAACAGAAATTTTATACGAACAAAACCTAAACACAGCAACAGATAACCCGAAATGGCGTTTTGACATGTCAATTCCAACAAAAGACAGAAAAAATATTGAAAGAAAAAATACAGAAAAATATTGGTGGTTGAAATAATTTTCTCATTACCACATCATCCTTTGTACATATGTATATATTTTACACTTAGTTTAAGCCTTAGTTAGTAAGAAAAAAAAATAATAATAATGCAATAACGGAGTTTACAACCCTTCTCCAGTATAGAAAAAAATTAATTTATTCATACAATTAAAAAATAAAAAGAAAAAAAACTAAAATGACCTCGAAAGAGCAAGAATTTATAAGAAAGTTGTACTGCATTGCGTTGCCCAGCCTGGCCATATGTGTATCAAAAAATGTAATTAAAGCTTGTTTTAGTTTGTTTAAGCATTAAATAGTTTTAAGGAATAATTGTAAATTTTATATGGGTTCAATAAAACAAAC
>CAJNRD030001118.1:16005058-16024729 GCA_905319865.3 Cotesia congregata
GTGGGAGTATTAAGAGCTACTTCCTAGGGCCTTAAAAATGTGGAGATCAGATTAGAACTTGATTTTCGAAAACTGGCTTTGAACCAATGACTTCCCGATTTTTTTTTTTTTTAAATCATTTATTTGTAAAGTGAGAACTTAAAAATTTAATAAAAAAAATTTTAGATGTGAAAAAAAAATTATTATGATTCACAATGACGATAAAAATTACTGCACCGTAAAAAATTTTTCGTCAATTTGTAAAGTGTAAAAATTTTTGTGTAGCAAATTACACCTTAGTGTGTATAATTTTACATTCTCATGTGTTGATTTAACATACTAGAATGTAGAATTGACATTAGTTTGTGTAAAAACAGACAGTAACACAAATATTTGTGTTAAATTTGACGAAATTTTTTTTACTGCATGTAGAATTAACATTAGTTTGTGTAAAAACAGACAGTAACACAAATATTTGTGTTAAATTTGACGAAATTTTTTTTACTGCATGTAAAAAAAAATTTTTTCCTCTGAAATTGTAGGAAATGACGTTAAAATATATTTTAGAAAGCTAAAAAAGCTTTTTGAAAAAAAAAAATTTTTTTACGACATTTTGGGGGTACCCCATTTTGCCACCCCTACCCCATTTTGCCCCCCCCCCCCTCCCCTATGTACCAGATTCGACCACTTCATGATTTGCTGATAGTCATACATTTTCTCGTTTTTCCACTTTATAGTGCTATGGTATTGATTTTCACTGCTATTTGTATCTTCGACTTTCAGTGTTAGCACGATGGGGAAGTGGTCAGAGCCACTGATTGTATCTTGTACAACAAAATCTTCAATTAGGAAAATACCCTCGTAGTTTATCCAGGCTAGATCTATGGTGCTGTTACCTTTCCCATAGAAAGTATATTGCGCCGGGAAGTCGCTGTTTGTCCTGCCATTTATGAGGATTAAACCGTTCTCCTCCGAGAAAGATTTTACCACAGCTCCCCGCAAGTTTTGTATGTCCAAGGATGACCCCGATGCCTTCATGTTGCAGTTATAAACTAATTCTTCAGGTAAAGTTGTGGGGTTACCAACTCTTGCATTGAAATCCCCCAATACGTAAAGAGGCAATCTATCGAAGTCTGGGTAATTTGCTTCTAGCTGGCTTTGAAAGTTTGTTAGATCATCTCGTATGACTTCTGTTGGTCGGAAGTAGGCAAATCCACATAGCACCTTATAATCAGGAGAGTTAATTAACGCTAGTATCCAGTTATTACATTGAGATATGATACTAATATGGATAGACTTACGCGATAGGAGCAAGAGTCCTCCACTGGCTCGGCCTCGATGCATCGTTTTTGTTGCAGGGACCCAGTGCGAGTTGAAATTGTCCCAGGACGATCCTAGCTGAATTGAGGAAAGGACCCATGTCTCAGCTAAGCAGATTATATCAAATTTTTGTAGTTCATCCGTTGTACTTAAGTTTGCTATCCCCCTACCATTCCAGTAAGCTATCCTTACTGGTATTTTCCGTTTTTTGCTACTAGATTTACTTTATTGTTGCCGTAAGCTGGGCGTGGGCTTGTCCCAGGGCCTGACTTAGATTTTGTTAGAACGGGAATTAATTTGTCTTCAGAAACATCCCAAGTAAACCATGCGTTTTCAATCATTATTCTTTGACCAACTACTTTTGCTTGTTTGTCCGGGTTGTTCTTGGCGAAATGGCGGAGCTTGCTGGCGACAAATTGTTCTTGCTTTGTGAGTTCATTATCGATGTATATACGCGTATCTTTCAGGCTTGTTTTTTTTGCTACCATTATTTTGGTTTTGGTTTCAGTGTTCTCAAAGACTACTTTGCAGATGGTACCATTTTTTCCTATTGGCTCAATACTTTTTATGCCATCAGTGACCATGAATTTCTCTTCTAGTAATTTTCTAGCGTTTATAATTGTCTGTGCCGAGTCTAGAGCATTTGGAAGTCCTTTTATAATAACATTATTGCTTCTTGTTCTTCTTCCATCATTTTCAAGTTTCTTTAAGCTCTGAAGCACGTAATTTAATTTATCTTGTAACTCGCTAGACGGTTGAGCCGTGATGTTTGTGCATTTACTTTCAAGGTCTCCCGTACGGTGATTTAGGTTTAGGATTTCGTTTTTTATCTTCTTTAGTTTAGTATCTGTCTCCTCCTTTAATTGAGTAATTTCCTCGTTGAACTTCTGCATGTGCTTCATCTGCTCCTTTTTGAGATCATTTATTTTGTTGCCGAGAGTCTCTTTGGTATCTCTTATTTCCTCCAATAGTGTTTGTAATGTAACTGTCTCCGTGTCCGTCATATTTTTGTCATTGATAGGACTTATATTAAGGTCTGAGGGTGACAGAGCATCAAATGAAGTATTCGCAGGTTCGTTTGGGCTGGAGCAAAGCTTGGAAGTTATTTTTTTCTTCGCTGACTGTATAGTTATAACCGTGTCATTAAAATTTTGAATTAAACTTTCTTCCAGCTCTCTTTTTCTCTTATTTAAATAATCTTTAATTGATCCAGCTGAGTGAGATCTATTATTAGCAAGTCTTTCAGCGTTTGTCAGCCGGCCGGGTTTATTTTTCGGAGTTTTCTCTCGGCTCTTATGGTTCGTTACCGGTTTCTGGCAAGGTAGAGTACTTGCTAGCTGGGAGGAGCAGGTGTTATTTTTATTATTGTTGTTTTTTTTTCGTCAACCATAGCCTTAATTCGGATTATTCAAAATTTATTTCACTTTCAACACAATAAATAGGCTAGAAAAGTTATAATCTATTATTTTTGTTTAAACACCTAATTTTTTTACATATTCTTGAACTAAGCACTTTGAAATTGAACACTGTGTAATTATTTAGTTTTAGGATTTATTACTGCTGGTTGTAGAACGCAACCGCCTCGTATTGCAGTTATCCCCACTCTCAAAAATTATACTTCTAGATTGCATGAAAAAATTTAATAAACAAAAATTATTTTTTTCAAATTATCAAAAATTTATCCGATTTTTGGAAAAATATGTTCTTTTAATAATTTTAATACAGTATCTTGTGTGACTATAGTGCGGTAAGTTAAAGATTGCCAATGGACAATCGACAACACCGCACGAAATTCGGATACTATTTTTATTACAAATGCGGCAATAAATTCCGGTACAAAGTTGGGATCCAGAAACGAAGCCCTGGTGAGGGATTGGCGGGGCGAAGCCCCCCCAGACTAAAGGAAATAGTTAAAAGTTCTAATTAAGGTAGTTCGGTCCTTTAAGCAAAAATTCAACAAATCTCCCAAACTCCGTATATAAGTAGTTAAATACATAATACACACGCTGTTAAAATTTAGAGACGATTTACCACGTCTAACCGAAGATAATTGCAATTGAAAATGACATTTTTACACAGGCGGTATGGGAAAAGAGAGAGAAAACCGCGAGTTTTATTATTTTTGTATTGAAGAAATTTTAAGAATTTCACGAAAAACTAACATTACTTAGATTAATACATGTATAATTACCCTACAAAATTCTGGAATTCCCTACCACATAGTTTTTGAGAAATCATTGATAAACTAGTAAAGTAAACAAATAAAGTCATGCGTGGAAGTGAGTGAGCAATAGCCCGTAAGAGAGGCAACACTAGCACGTGACGAAGACAGCAGTAGCATAAACTATAGGTTGGGAAAGAGCTACCTTAAAAAGTAAAAAAATTTTAAATGATAGCAATAACTTTATCGACTGAAATTAGCATTTGTTTAACAAAAATTAATTGATTTAAATATATTGAAAGATCGAATTAAATTCTTACGGGTTTAGGAGCCAATTTTTTAATTCAGGGTTTAATTTTTTCCTATGCTAAAATAAATCGATAGATTTCATGCAAATAGGTATACCGACAATAATAATTTTAACCCGGATAAAATTTGATTGTAGATTGTAAAAAGGACCCTAAATTACTATTTGTTTCAATCCTTTAGCATAAATGAATTTTCAATCAGTTACTTCGACCTTGCTTTTTTAGTATTGACATACCGATTGTGTTTTTTTTTGTGACTTATTTTGTAACATGAGTTAATGAAAATATAATACGATCTTTTTTACAGCATCAAGAGTTCTCAAGTACATGAATGCTACAGAAAACCCGTGTGATAATTTTTACAAATTCGCTTGTGGTAATTTCTTAAATTACACTAATATCCCTGACGACCAGGAAAAAGTAGATACCTTCAGTGTTATAACAGGCAAAGTCCTAGAGCAATTAGAAACAATTGTACGGAAAAAAATTACACCGAACATGCCCAAACGTCTAAAACTTGTTAAAACATTTTACGACATTTGTATGAACGAAAGTAAGTTTTTTTTTGGATAAAATACTGTTTGGTTCAATGTTTTGTTAATTAATGATAATTATCCTTGTAGGTGCTATGAAACAATATGGGATAAATCCTTTAAAAGATAAATTCAATAAATTGGGAGGCTGGCCAGTATTAGAAGGAACTAAATGGAATGAAGACGCTTTTAACTGGACCAACACTCTTTACACACTGCGTAAGATGGGATATTCTTTCAATTATCTTTTTAACCTCGAAGTAGCTACAGATTTAAAAAACAATACTAAAACAGTAATAAACGTAAGTCGAAAGTATTAAAGTATGTAAAAAGCCTGTAGCAAACTATTATTATTTTTTTTTTTTATCATTTATTGTAGCTAAAGCTACCTGATCTGGGATTAGGTTTTTTGTTTACATCAAAAGGTCTGGAAGATAAAACAGTAAAGAATTACAGAAAATATATGGTTGATGTTGCTGTTCTTCTTGGAGCTGATCGTGAATATGCTGAGAAAGAACTTACCAATTCATTTTTATTCGAAGTGGCATTAGGCAATGTAAGAAAATCATCGATGTTTATTTAATTATTTATTTTTATTGGGAGCATTTTATCTTCTTAAATCACTTAGATAAAAACACCAATTATCTTTGATGAAATTTTAAATTCAGTCGCATGTTTGCGACTAAATAAAAAAAATTTAACGTTTTGTTACATACAATTTTTCAACTTTTTAGTCAAGTCTACAAAATCTTATTAAACTCCGTAATACTTACAATGAAATGACTGTAACTGAGTTAGAAGAAAAGTATCCTAGTATCCCATGGTTGGAGTACTTTAATAAAATTTTTCAACCTCATTTCAACGTAGACAAAAACCAAACAATATTTGTTAATATTCCTTACTACTTATCAGAATTTGAAAAAATTATGAACACAACTTCAAAGAGGACTTTAGCAAATTACATGGTATGGAGAGTTTTTATTGATTCTGTGGCATATTTGAACGATGAAATCCGTGAACCACAAATTGAATTTACAAACTCTTTAACTGGACAATCAAAAAAAACACCTAAATCAAAGCAATGCTTTGATAATATTTTAGTTTATTTGAGCCATAGTATTGGTGCTCTCTACGTAAAAAATTATTTTAATGACGCTGTTAAAAACGACACCAGAGAACTAGTTAATCATATTGAAAGTCAATTGAAAGTTACTTTAGAAAAGGTAATTATTATTAAAGTTCTTTTTTTTTCCAAACACATATGGAAGAACACAAATTTGAATAATATTAAATAATATGTTATTGTTGCAGCTGGACTGGATGGACGAAGAAACTAAAAAAAATGCATTAAATAAAGTTAATGCTATAATGAACCATATAGCTTATGATGATGATGGAATTTTGGATGACGATAAAATGAACGAAGCTTATAAAAATTTTGATTTATCCGAAAATAGTTCTTATTTGGATACGATATTGAGCACTAGACTTTTTAAGTATAATATTACTTTTAAATTATTAAAAAGTTCGTTTGATAAGAATGGCTCGAGTTTTTACATGAATCCGACAATTGTTAATGCGTTTTATCTCGCTAATTATAATCAGATGTGTAAGTTAGTTATGCAATTTTCAATTAATTTAATAACGATTTTTATACTAATGAGCTAATTACCTTAAATGAGCTAATGAGTTAATGAGTACCTAATGAGCTAATTACCTTAATTACGTTGGTTATTTCAGTTTTACCTGCAGCTGTTCTTCAAGGTAATTTTTTCACAGTTGATCGCCCTCGATACATGAATTATGGAGCAATTGGTTTTGTGATTGGCCATGAAATCACTCATGGTTTCGATAGTACTGGTAAAGATTATGATAAAGATGGTAATTTAAAAAATTGGTGGGAACCATCAACGAATGTGGAATTTTTCAAAAAAGCATCGTGTTTAATAAATCAATACAAGAATTATACTGTGAAAGAAGCTGGAATTAACGTAAGTTCAATCTATGTTATGAGTCAAAACAAAAAAAAAAAACAAAAACATGTTAAGTTTCAAATCAAAAGCACATAAATTAATTAATGCACCCTTTTTATTTTGAAAAACCAAAAAAGATGCATAATATGATTATTTTAATTATAACAAAAAATTTATTTCAAAAGGACATATATGTCGTAAACTGTACGAATTGGCTTAATGATTGAAAACATTCTTATAATTTAATTAAAAACAGATATAATAGTTTTTATATTAGTTAATATTAATAAGCGAACCTTATTAAACGGAAAACAACTTTCATAAAAGAAAATTTTTCACACAAACATATAAAAAAAGTTTTTGTATATTTAAAATAGTACAAAAAAATTATGGTAAATTAATTTTTAAGGGTCTTAGAAAAATTCAAAAATCAAATTTTTTTAATTTAATAAAAAGTTTTTTCTACCATTAGAAATATTGCAAAATGACGTTTATGAAAATTGAAATTCATTTATTTATTTATTTCAATATAATGAGACCCAACAGCTGTAAAGCCAATAACAGGGTCACTGAAACAAACTTTTATACAAAGTATATCTTAGTATCTAAAAAGCGTAGTACAAGCAAGAATTAAAAGTTGTTATAATAAGCAAATAATTAATTAATTTTTATACATTTTGTCTGGAATATAATCAAAAATATATAATAATGAGTAATAGAAATTGTCTAAGACTTGAAAAAATAGATAGATGATTATTATTATCTTAGTGACGTTAATTTTAAAAGAGTTGCAAGTATACGTCGGCGCTACGGCTAGAATGCCGTAGAAATTGATTTTTAATCGTTATAAGTTATATTATTTATTAATTAGTTCAAGTTGTACAGTTTTAACCCATCCCAAAACGTTATAAGTTATAAAAATATTACAGAAAGAAAAAATTTTGTCTACAATTCACCTTTTAGACCCTCACTTATATTTCAATTTAAGTTAATTCGTAAAGTGATATATTTAATATTTATTGTTGAAACTACAAATTGTTTTTTATACAAAGTTTTGGACGTTTTTACGACGTAATATGTTAATTGAGTTTTTGTCGCTTTTGGTTGAATTAGTTTATTTTTCTAGATAAATGGATTATCCACAATTTCTGAGAATATTGCTGATAATGGAGGAGTTAAATTAGCCTATTTGGCTTACAATAATTGGACTAGCACAAACAAGCCAGAACCTCGGCTTCCTGGACTTGAACGTTTTTCACCAACTCAAATGTTCTGGATAAGTACAGCCCAAAGTTGGTGTACTAAGCAACGCCCCGAAATTATAAAAACGGATTTGATAATTGACAATCACAGCCCAGCAGAGTTTAGAATAATAGGATCGCTGTCGAATATGAAAGAATTTTCTGATGATTTTCAGTGTCCGTCAGAATCTCCAATGAATCCAAAAGAAAAGTGTACTGTGTGGTAGTTCTTATTTTTAAATAATATCAAATTTATAACAGAAAAGTCTGTTTAAGTAGCCGCAATCAAATTTTTTATTTATCAACCAATTCACCTTTCGCATTCTTGAGAAACTCAAAATCCATGAAAAACTCCATAATACTAAAATAGAAAATTAAATATTGTTAATTACCTTTTTTTCTAAAGTATAGTTAATAAAAAAAGAAATGACCAATTACCTGTATTAGGTTATACACACAATCACAATTTAATGACACAAAAATATCTTCAGAAATTGAGATACTATTCTTACTTAACCAAATTTCACTTTTAGAGACTGAGAGCTCCGCCAGACGACCAGACTTATATATCTCCAATCCCCACCACTTGTGCTCGACGTTGATTGGCTGATGCAAGTTCAAACCTGCTCGGTGACGTCATTTACGAAGAAGTGGGGATTCAAGGAAAAGGGAGGGGATGCGTCTAGAACCTTCGAACTAACATTCGACCAATCAACGTTAAGCATGACTGGTGGGGGAAAAGAAATTTCAAAAATATGACGTAACAAGTTCAAACTTGTTTCATCATCTCTTCTAAAGAAAAAGTTCCACGAAAAAATACCACTCAAAAATTCCAGTCAAATATACCAAGAAAAAAAAATTCCAAGAACAGTGATTTCCCAGAAATACCATTAAAACCTCCACGAAATGGCCGACCAAAAAATTCAAAAAGCCCGCCAAAAACCACCCGTCGATAACCCTGTTTTACCGACCGCATGTAAGACTTACCAACAAACAACTCGTATATATGGTCAAACAGACCAGTGTCAGTAATTACCACTATCGGTAACCTGTCCCAGAACTCTCCTTATATCACCACTTATGATATAATCAGTAAAATATGGAGTGTAGATAAAATTGTAATTACGAAGTTGATTAATTGTAGTTTAGAGTCATCAGAAATCCCGAGTGAATGGAAAAACTCATTGATTTACCCGATACCTAAAGTTAAAGGTACTAATAAGGCAGAAGAGTACAGACCGATTAACACCCTACCTGAATTAGAAAAGATATTAGAAGAAGTAGTTAAAAATAGATTAATAGAACATCTTGATAGCAATAATATTTTAAAAGAGGAACAGTCTGGCTTTCGAGTACAACATTCATGTGAAACAGCATTACAAAAAACAATGTGTGAATGGAGAAATGAGATAGATCAAGGCAATATGATAGGAGTAATTTTTATAGATTTTAAAACAGCATTTGAAACGATTGATAGAAATAGATTGTTAAAAAAGCTAAAAATGTATGGTGTGAGTGGTAGTGCTCTGGAGTGGTTCAAATGTTACGTAAATGATAGAACTCAACAGGTAAAATTTGGTGAGGCTACCTCTGATAAGATTTCTGTTAATCACGGTGTGCCGCAAGGGTCTATTTTAGGGCCCTTGCTCTTTATTTTATATATAAACGATGTAGATATTGCAAAAAAATATGGCTGTCAATGCAAATTATTTGCAGATGATAAGATGTTATATTACAGCGCTAAGGATGAAACAGAAATAGAAAATGTATTAAATAAGACACTAGATGATCTTGGAGTGTGGCTTAATGTTAATTCACTTAAACCAAATGTTAAGAAGACTGTTTTTATGCTAGTTAGAGATAGAAGAAAAAGGAATATTAAAGGTTTAGAATTGTTTTTAGCAGGGGAAAAGATTGCGCAATGTAGTCAAACTAAATACTTAGGCGTAATACTAGATGAATTCTTATGTTTTGATAGTCATACATATTATATTATTAAAAAAATTAATACTAGAATTAATTTGATGTACAGACTGAGTAGTTATGTAAGTGATTACACAAAAGTATTAATTTATAAATCGATGATCGCTCCGTATTTCGACTATTGTTCAACTCTTTTAATAAATATTAATGAGGAATGTGTAAAAAAATTACAAAAATGTCAGAATAAAGCGATGAGAATAATACTAAGAGTAAATAGATATACACCAATTAGATGTATGTTAGATGCATTATGTTTTCTGTCTGTTAAAGAAAGAATTAAATTTAATGTGTGTGTGTTTGTATATAAGATGAAAAATAACTTATTCCCAGAATATTTAAATAGAATTGTTGTTGAGAATGAACATAATTATAGTACAAGATACAAAAATAGATTATTGGTACAAAGAATAAGAACTGTGAGTGCTCAAAAAACAATAAATATGTATGGTTTTTTATTATTTAACAAGTTAAATATAGACACAAAAAATGCAAGAAATTTAGTAATTTTTAAAAAATTGTTAAGAGAAGAAATAAGAGAAGGAAAAATTTAAAAAAAAATGTAGACAGAAATCGAGTGTTGATCTGTGATAAAAGATCAAAGATCTTTTATAATTTTTATATTGTATATATTTTTGTAGCTTAAAGCTAAATAAAGAAACTATTATTATTATAAAAAAAATTATTATTATTATTATTATTATTATTCATCATCATCATCATCATCATCATCATCATCATCATCATCATCATCATCATCATCATCATCATCATCATCATCATCATCATCATCATCATCATCATCATCATCATCATCATCATCATCATCATCATCATCATCATCATCATCATCATCATCATCATCATCATCATCATCATCATCATCATCATCATCATCATCATCATCATCATCATCATCATCACATCATCATCATCATCATCATCATCATCATCATCATCATCATCATCATCATCATCATCATCATCATCATCATCATCATCATCATCATCATCATCATCATCATCATCATCATCATCATCATCATCATCATCATCATCATCATCACATCATCATCATCATCATCATCATCACCATCATCACACCATCATCATCACCATCATCATCATCATCATCATCATCACCATCATCACACCATCATCATCACCATCATCATCATCATCATCATCATCACCATCATCACACCATCATCATCACCATCATCATCATCATCATCATCATCACCATCATCACACCATCATCATCACCATCATCATCATCATCATCATCATCACCATCATCACACCATCATCATCACCATCATCATCATCATCATCATCATCACCATCATCACACCATCATCATCACCATCATCATCATCATCATCATCATCACCATCATCACACCAT
Organism: Cotesia congregata; assembly: GCA_905319865.3. Lineage (NCBI taxonomy): Eukaryota > Metazoa > Arthropoda > Insecta > Hymenoptera > Braconidae > Cotesia > Cotesia congregata. The sequence goes on from CAJNRD030001118.1 coordinate 16,015,961, forward strand.
CATCATCACCATCATCATCATCATCATCATCATCACCATCATCACACCATCATCATCACCATCATCATCATCATCATCATCATCACCATCATCACACCATCATCATCACCATCATCATCATCATCATCATCATCACCATCATCACACCATCATCATCACCATCATCATCATCATCATCATCATCACCATCATCACACCATCATCATCACCATCATCATCATCATCATCATCATCACCATCATCACACCATCATCATCACCATCATCATCATCATCATCATCATCACCATCATCACACCATCATCATCACCATCATCATCATCATCATCATCATCATCACCATCATCACACCATCATCATCACCATCATCATCATCATCATCATCATCACCATCATCACACCATCATCATCACCATCATCATCATCATCATCATCATCACCATCATCACACCATCATCATCACCATCATCATCATCATCATCATCATCACCATCATCACACCATCATCATCACCATCATCATCATCATCATCATCATCACCATCATCACACCATCATCATCACCATCATCATCATCATCATCATCATCACCATCATCACACCATCATCATCACCATCATCATCATCATCATCATCATCACCATCATCACACCATCATCATCACCATCATCATCATCATCATCATCATCACCATCATCACACCATCATCATCACCATCATCATCATCATCATCATCATCACCATCATCACACCATCATCATCACCATCATCATCATCATCATCATCATCACCATCATCACACCATCATCATCACCATCATCATCATCATCATCATCATCACCATCATCACACCATCATCATCACCATCATCATCATCATCATCATCATCACCATCATCACACCATCATCATCACCATCATCATCATCATCATCATCATCACCATCATCACACCATCATCATCACCATCATCATCATCATCATCATCATCACCATCATCACACCATCATCATCACCATCATCATCATCATCATCATCATCATCACCATCATCACACCATCATCATCACCATCATCATCATCATCATCATCATCACCATCATCACACCATCATCATCACCATCATCATCATCATCATCATCATCACCATCATCACACCATCATCATCACCATCATCATCATCATCATCATCATCACCATCATCACACCATCATCATCACCATCATCATCATCATCATCATCATCACCATCATCACACCATCATCATCACCATCATCATCATCATCATCATCATCACCATCATCACACCATCATCATCACCATCATCATCATCATCATCATCATCACCATCATCACACCATCATCATCACCATCATCATCATCATCATCATCATCACCATCATCACACCATCATCATCACCATCATCATCATCATCATCATCATCACCATCATCACACCATCATCATCACCATCATCATCATCATCATCATCATCACCATCATCACACCATCATCATCACCATCATCATCATCATCATCATCATCACCATCATCACACCATCATCATCACCATCATCATCATCATCATCATCATCACCATCATCACACCATCATCATCACCATCATCATCATCATCATCATCATCACCATCATCACACCATCATCATCACCATCATCATCATCATCATCATCATCACCATCATCACACCATCATCATCACCATCATCATCATCATCATCATCATCATCACCATCATCACACCATCATCATCACCATCATCATCATCATCATCATCATCACCATCATCACACCATCATCATCACCATCATCATCATCATCATCATCATCACCATCATCACACCATCATCATCACCATCATCATCATCATCATCATCATCACCATCATCACACCATCATCATCACCATCATCATCATCATCATCATCATCACCATCATCACACCATCATCATCACCATCATCATCATCATCATCATCATCACCATCATCACACCATCATCATCACCATCATCATCATCATCATCATCATCACCATCATCACACCATCATCATCACCATCATCATCATCATCATCATCATCACCATCATCACACCATCATCATCACCATCATCATCATCATCATCATCATCACCATCATCACACCATCATCATCACCATCATCATCATCATCATCATCATCACCATCATCACACCATCATCATCACCATCATCATCATCATCATCATCATCACCATCATCACACCATCATCATCACCATCATCATCATCATCATCATCATCACCATCATCACACCATCATCATCACCATCATCATCATCATCATCATCATCACCATCATCACACCATCATCATCACCATCATCATCATCATCATCATCATCACCATCATCACACCATCATCATCACCATCATCATCATCATCATCATCATCATCACCATCATCACACCATCATCATCACCATCATCATCATCATCATCATCATCACCATCATCACACCATCATCATCACCATCATCATCATCATCATCATCATCACCATCATCACACCATCATCATCACCATCATCATCATCATCATCATCATCACCATCATCACACCATCATCATCACCATCATCATCATCATCATCATCATCACCATCATCACACCATCATCATCACCATCATCATCATCATCATCATCATCACCATCATCACACCATCATCATCACCATCATCATCATCATCATCATCATCACCATCATCACACCATCATCATCACCATCATCATCATCATCATCATCATCACCATCATCACACCATCATCATCACCATCATCATCATCATCATCATCATCACCATCATCACACCATCATCATCACCATCATCATCATCATCATCATCATCACCATCATCACACCATCATCATCACCATCATCATCATCATCATCATCATCACCATCATCACACCATCATCATCACCATCATCATCATCATCATCATCATCACCATCATCACACCATCATCATCACCATCATCATCATCATCATCATCATCACCATCATCACACCATCATCATCACCATCATCATCATCATCATCATCATCACCATCATCACACCATCATCATCACCATCATCATCATCATCATCATCATCATCACCATCATCACACCATCATCATCACCATCATCATCATCATCATCATCATCACCATCATCACACCATCATCATCACCATCATCATCATCATCATCATCATCACCATCATCACACCATCATCATCACCATCATCATCATCATCATCATCATCACCATCATCACACCATCATCATCACCATCATCATCATCATCATCATCATCACCATCATCACACCATCATCATCACCATCATCATCATCATCATCATCATCACCATCATCACACCATCATCATCACCATCATCATCATCATCATCATCATCACCATCATCACACCATCATCATCACCATCATCATCATCATCATCATCATCACCATCATCACACCATCATCATCACCATCATCATCATCATCATCATCATCACCATCATCACACCATCATCATCACCATCATCATCATCATCATCATCATCACCATCATCACACCATCATCATCACCATCATCATCATCATCATCATCATCACCATCATTGAGTCTGAAATCCGCCATCTGGTGGCTGCTATCCACCATCTGGTAGCTGCTATTTGAGTCTGAAATCCGTCATCTGGTGGCTGCTATCTGCCATCTGGTGGCTGCTATCTGCCATCTGGTGGCTGCTATCTGCCATCTGGTGGCTGCTATCTGCCATCTGGTGGCTGCTATCTGCCATCTGGTGGCTGCTATCTGCCATCTGGTGGCTGCTATCTGCCATCTGGTGGCTGCTATCTGCCATCTGGTGGCTGCTATCTGCCATCTGGTGGCTGCTATCTGCCATCTGGTGGCTGCTATCTGCCATCTGGTGGCTGCTATCTGCCATCTGGTGGCTGCTATCTGCCATCTGGTGGCTGCTATCTGAAATCTGCTATCTGAAATCCGCCATCTGGTGGCTGCTATCCACCATCTGGTAGCTGCTATTTGAGTCTGAAATCCGTCATCTGGTGGCTGCTATCTGCCATCTGGTGGCTGTTATCCACCTTTGAATCTGCTATCTGAAATCCGCCATCTGGTGGCTCTTATCCACCATCTGGTAGCTGCTATCTGAGTCTGAAATCCGCCATCTGGTGGCTGCTATCTGCCATCTGGTGGCTGCTATCCACCATCTGGTAGCTGCTATCTGCTATCTGGTAGCTGCTACCTGCTATCTTGTGGCTCCTATCGGCCATTTTGAGTTTTAAATCCGCCATCTGGTGGTAGCTTCTATTACATCTAACTGCGTAGTACATGACGTCATCAAACAATTTTAGACTAGTTTTTTGAAAACGGAGAGGGGAATTCCCACGAATCAGATGACTCATACATTCTAGAATTATCTTACTGCGTAGTAGATGACGTCATCAAACCGGTTTTGAGGTAAAGGAGTGGGGGTAACTGCGCAGTAGATAACTCATTCTGTTCTAAAATTTTCCTACTGCGCAGTAGATGACGTCATCGAACCAGTTTTTAGGTAGAGGGGTGGGGTAACCGCAGTATCTTATGCCTATATAAGCAGCTCGCCGAGAGTGAACTTTACAAATAACGAAGTGCACGTCTCCACTGAAATACGAGTTCTTGGTGGACACAGGTTTTCATTGAAGTATAAAAATAAATTTTTGTTATCTAGCTTGCTTGATATCATGGCGGAAATTTTAGACATAAAAAAATCAATTATTTTTCATGAGTCTATTGCACACTGTGAAGCACATTCACACATGCCATACGCATCATCGACATTCAACAACAGTGATGAAATCAGGATTGCTATTCAACATCAAGATCTGTGCTTGCTCCCAAGCAAGAGCACATTACATTTTTATGGAAGGATGAGAAAAGCAGATGGTACTGCTGTAAGTGCTACTACAAAGATGGTCAACATGGCTGTCTGTCATATGTTTGAAGAGATACGTTATGAGCTCAATGATGTAGAAATTGACAGATGTAAGAATGTAGGCATTACTACTCTTATGAAAGGATATGCTTCTCTGAGTCCAGGACAGCAAAATATTCTGGAAAATGCTGGTTGGATTGTTAATGAAGATAATAACAAGTTGACTGATAATAGTGGTTACTTCGATATCTCAATCCCTCTGAGTTTTATCCTCGGATTTGCTGAAGATTATCAACGAGTTATCGTTAATGCCAAGCATGAATTGATATTAATCAGATCAAATACTGATCAAAATGCTTATATTGTTATCGCTCAAGGTGAAAATGTAATGATTACAATCCAGACAATTGAGTGGATTGTTCCGTATATAGCAATGTCTGACAAGCGAAAAATTGAGGTGTTGAATTACATAATCTCTGATCCAGCTATCCCGATCAGTTTCCGGACTTGGGAATTGTATGAGTATCCACTGCTACCAGCTACCTCCAAGCATATTTGGGTAATCAAAACAACAAATCAGCTTGAGAAATCTTGTTTTGTCATCCTCGGATTTCAAACGGGAAAAAAGAATCAACCGAATCAAAATACAAGCGAGTTTCACTACTGCAACATAAGAGATATTAAGCTCGTTTTGAACTCACAGAGTTATCCATATGGAACTTTGAACCTCAACATTGCGCATAATCATTATGCCTTAATGTATGACATGTACACTAATTTTCAAAGTGCTTACTATGGAAAAGAAACTGAACCACTATTATCTAAGAAAAATTTTCTTAATAAAGCACTACTGTATATAATTGATTGTTCCAAGCAGAACGAGTCAATCAAATCTGGACCTGTAGATATACGTCTGGAGTTCGAATCATCAGCACAGTTTCCAAATCAAACTTCTGCTTACTGTTTAATAATTCACGACCGAATAGTGGAATACCATCCCATCAGCAGTAATGTAAGAAAACTTACTTAATGGTACAGTTTGATCCTAATCCTACCATACACTTCGTGTATGAGTGAGACTTTGCATCTAGACAAGCAAGGTCCATGGAAACAAGCAGAAAGAGATATAAAACCATTTAACCAACGAATATAAAATTAAATTACATAGAATTATTGAACCTGTATTAATTAATAAACTTAATGTAATAAAAAAGAATTAATAAACAACACTTTATAATTTAATGATTGTTTATTTATAAAACCTTATTAAAATAATTATTCTAAGATACATTAGCTGGTAAAAAGATTTATTCAACATTGTTACATTCATAGCAGTCCTTCAATGGATAAGGGTTGTCAAGAACATCATAATACATAGTCGTATAATGCTCTGTACATCTTGTATAATTGATAAATCTTGAATCCATCCTCATACGCTCAGGGAGCTTTGACCATATGGTATTAATTTCATGTTTTGTGAACTGAAGTATGAAAGATTCATCCAAACAGGCAATATCTTGTGGATCCATCTTGACTAAAGACTGGAGCTGATAAAAAAGCTGTAATGACTTTTCCAGCGACGGATTCAAACCCCAACAGCTGAGAAACCAACGTTTCATTCTTTGCACTGTTTCATACGCACAGGCATAATTGCGTTTCCTTGAGTGATTTTTCTTCAGGATACACGGTTGGATAGGATCAAAGTCTTCAAGATGGTTGATAAATCTCATCTTTGATAGATCAATTATTTCAGATGAAAAATTAATTACTTTTTCAAGCCAACGTTTTTTTTTCTCACCCAAAACATAAACGTATGTTTTGTGCTTGAGAGTCTCTCGCAGCACTTCTTCGAGTTCGGTATAGAAGAATGATCCTTCATTCCATTTAATACCATGCTTTCTCAACCAAAAATCTTTGGTCTCCAAGACCATGAATTCATTGGTGTACTCAGCAGGTGGTTCAAAAGTTGCTAGCGCAACAGAATTCAAAAAATCCTCTTCATCACTTAGCGAGATAACAGCAAGCTCTTTGACAATAAAAGATCTATCAAGCGTGTAGAATCCTTCAAAATCAATTAAAATCTCCATATTCTCGACTCGAAGTGCTCAAGTTCAAGAACAGAAACTGAATGATGATCTCACAGACAGATTAAGGATCAATCCTTACCCCGGAAACACAGTGTGGAGGGGGAAATTGTGTCAGATTCTCAGAAGATTGCATTAGAGCAGCCACCGGATGACAGATTCGAAATGGTGAGTTCACAATTCAATATGGTAGAATTCAAAATGTTGGATTCAAAATTCAAATATCGGGTAGCAACCACCAGATTCAGATAAAAACCACCAGATGGCGATAGTCAGATTCAAAATGGTGAACTCAAATTCAAAATGGCGCAAATCAGATTCAAAATGGCAGAAACCTGACTCAAAATGGTGGATTCGAGATTCAAAATGGCAGAAATCAGATTCAAAATGGCGGATTTCAGACTCAGATAGCAGCCACCAGATGTCAGATTTCAGACTCAGATAGCAGCCACCAGATGGCGGATTTCAGATAGCAGATTCAAAGGTGGATAGCAGCCACCAGATGGCAGATAGCAGCCACCAGATGACGGATTTCAGACTCAGATAGCAGCTACCAGATGGTGGATAGCAGCCACCAGATGGCGGATTTCAGATAGCAGATTCAAAGGTGGATAGCAGCCACCAGATGGCGGATAGCAGCCACCAGAAGGCGGATTTCAGATAGCAAATTCAAAATGGCGGATTCATAACTCAAAATGGCAGATTTCAGACTCAGATAGCAGCCACCAGATGGCGGATTCAAAATGGTGGATTTCAGATAGCAGACTTAAAATAGCAGATAGCGACCACCAGATGGCGGATTCACAATTCCAGGAAAATGGCGGATTTAAAAATGGCGGGAAAATGGCGGATAGTAAAATTCAAAAATGGCGGCAGAATTCCCCACCAGCGCCACCTACAGCCAAGTCGATAAAAAACCTCGTCCATAACCTCAAAATTTCGGTAAAACATGTCATCCATATCCACAGCAACGCTTACTGTCGGTAAAACAGGTCGTCCATATCTACAGATGGTACTTAGCATGGACACGAACACATAAATCTGTTTTACCGATTGAGTAGCACCCCCTGTTTACCTACTCAAATTCATTTAATGATTCATCAATGCAAATGATTTTTAATGCTAATGACTTTTTTTGCATTTCTTCAGAGCATATATAATAATAATTCTGCATCGATTTGTAAAAAATGAGATTGCTGCATCGTACAGTTTTGGAAATATTTAATTTCAAAGTTAGAATTTTTTAAGAGGTCATACATTGCACTGTATGAGATAAGAAAAAAAAATGTTCTTGTATACTTAATTATAACTCAAAAACCTTTCGTAAGATCTCCACAAAAAACTAAACTAACACCAAACAAAAACTATTAATTTGTTTGAAAAAAGGTTTCATTTATGGTGACCACATAAATTTTACAATATTAAAAAATGAGTACAATATTTGAAAATATTTATGAATAAAAGTGTATAAGGAATAGCAATTTAATTAATATTTTCTTAATCTATCTTCTTGTTACAAAAATTTGTTAACTTAATTGACATAATTTTTAGTTAATTTAAGTGAAGCTATTTTTTGTTTACTGATAGTAAAAACAGTAATAATTGATACTTATCTCTCAAAAAATTTATTATTATCAATAATAAAACAAATAATTTGAAAGAACTCCTCGAGATAAAAATTTAATGGTTGGAAAACAGCATTATTTCTTTCCAGC